>CM031241.1:400159761-400294761 GCA_018340775.1 Taxus wallichiana var. yunnanensis
TTGGATATTATAGGAGTATGGATTAACCACGAGCTCAATAACTAAGAGTTTTTCTCTTTTTCTTGTTTTTGAATCACGTTGCCCTTAAGCGGCAAAATGAAGATGGAACAAATTTGGAGCTGGAGATACATCAAACCGAGAACAAAAGAAACCCCGAGGAAATTATGGGCTCATTCAGTACTCCTATATTTTCTCTTTCATGCATGTGTACCTCTTACTTCGAGTAGTTGTAATTAACTCTTTAGTTACACCTTTACGAACTTGCCATGGGGAACATTTGAAATTCCTTCACGAATAAAACATTGAATTCTGAAACTAGTTCATTTATTTCTTCTGCATTTCAAATTTCTAAATGTATTGTATGATGAATTAAACAACTCAATAATATAATTGAATGTACGAATCATGAATGAAAGAACCTTAAAGAATACCTATAACATTTAGCAGTGAATTCCTATTGTTCTGATATGTAGTTATGATTGTTGTTCCAAAACTTAACACTACATCTATGTTGTAATTCGATGTATTCATCAAGATAACCCATTTCCTTCGGGGCTTTGTGTTCTTTTTATTGAAGATAGTCATGAAATTATTGAGACTATGTGATTTGCTATGTTTTGTAATAAGACACATAACTTCAGATTTCATGTAATCATTAATTAATTCAACATAAACAACACTAAACTAAAAATAAAATCCCTAGCTTAGGTTCACTTCACCAATGCTATCCATGGTAATGAAGTTTCAACTTACTCATTTTTACACAAGTACAAAAATTGTCAACAAGACCCATTCTGAGCACTAAATTTTAGATGCAAAGCCCGAAATATAAGTTAGGAAATATCCTCAAAGTTAACTTCATGGAGAAAATAAGAACACATTGAAACAAAAAGACATGAGACCTCATTTTTATTACTGAGTTAGATTGTAAAAACAGAAGTAAAATTCTAGGTTCTCAAGAACATGCATAGGTTAACTAGAGGTCAAATAAATCTAGGAGTTCGAGATCGTAAAAATATTCAAACCATCATTGCAAGGTATATAAACAAATCTATGTTTTCCTCGAAAGTAAATTACCTTGATAATGGAGGCTATTAAGTTTGAATCATGAAAGATAAGGAATTGAGAAAGATTCTAAATATCCACTTCAACAAAAGCCAAGATCTGGAGTTTCGAGTGAAAATTGAGAAATCCTTATCTTTTTTTCTATGGTCGAGTAAAAGATAAAAATAAGACCTCAAATTTTTGATATATGGAAGTGTTTTGTAAAAAACAAAATACCCACATGAAAAATCAAGGAAAAGCAAGTATAGCCTTAAACTAAGCTTACATGAAATATTTTGTTTTCTACTGAAATACCCAAAAGAAATGAAAGCGATAGCTTACGGGCTTAGAGTTAAGACCAAAAATGGTAATGTCTAAATGGATACAGAAATTAGGTGAAGGCCCTCATCATTTTGAGAAAACATAGAACTAGGATAAAACATGAGTATATCCAAAAAAAGGAAAGAAGATAGAAGTGTAAGTATAAGACAATAGAGGAACCAGGGGAGTTTCTTCTAACCTCGATGGTTTGAGCCTTTAAAAAAATAGAACCAGATCTTTAAAAATTTGAGCATGGCACAAGATGTTATTGACCTCAAAAGAGAAGAGAAATGAAGAGTTTTTCGAAAGCACAAAATGGCCGCATAAATATTCTACAAAAGATTCAACAGTGAGTTCAAAGCTTACATCCATGATGGTACCTGGGAAGAATTTGGCATGGTTTCACCATGCAGAACCTTGTTACAAGATCACCATGAGAAAAAAGAAAAATCACTAGGGTTTGATAGACTTGACTAGTTTAACTCAACTATGGAGTTAACCAAGGCAGTGGCAGCGATGGGCACAAAACCTAACTCAACCCCTATTGAGGTAGGGTTAGAAAATAATAAAACTAATATCATTATGTTGAATACCCTCATGGGATTTTGAAAATTAAAATTAATGACCATCATGATGCCAAAGTAGACCTTAGGATATCACAATTGCATGTGTATCATGTGTCTAGGCACCCTCCACGTAGAAATTAATATGTGATTTCATTTTACCATTTCCTTAGAATAATTTCCCAAAGTTAATACCATATCATCTAAGGTTAAAGGTGAAAACAATTAATCAATATTCAAAAGTGCTAAGTCGTCGAGCCAAGAGTAATACAAAATACAGTTGTAATACATGTAAATCTTGGTGTTATCTTTTCAACATAAGACAAGATGTTTACTAAAATAATAATTCTTTTATGCATATATTCCAAGGGAGCTAAAAGAAAGAGGTCAATTTTCATGCAGACATGTTGGCAACATGATTCTCTAATATAAGATTAAAAATTGATTTTGTAAATACCTTAATATTTCCAAAAGGATTCATACCTTTTTCATGTAAAGAATTAAAGAGTGAAATCAATTTGACTGTGAGTTGAAATTAGCGAGAGAAAGGGTATTTTTATCCTTTGTGCAAGATGTAATTTTAGGTATTTTAAAAAAATATTCATCATGAAGGATAAATGTTTTGACTTAAGTCCTTTTTAGACTATTTTTAGGGAAATGGGGTGAGTAATTCTTATATATTGTGTGCCTTAGAAAAACACAAATGGAGGAATTTTTGATGTTATAAAGTGCTAGAGGAATTTTCCCAAAATTTCCCTTAAATGAGAACTCGGTTGATTGACCTTTCCAAAAATTTGTTGTGTTGTGTATACGAGATAATTATTATTGTGAATTTATTCCCTATATTATTTAATCTTTCTTAGGCTATTTTACCTTACTACTCTTACATGTTATGTTAATTTTAGTGTGCAATTTATATCTTGTTATTGTGATAAATCCCTTAGTATATCAATGTTTTCCTTAAGGTTAACAAAACCCACTTGGATCAAGTTAGCTTCATTTATTTTCATAATATTGTACATGTTTCCCTATTAGAAATCCATCATGAAATGTTTTTGTATCACGCCATTTTTACAGCTTGATCAATCATCTTCTTACCCTCAACCCCACGCGATCTAGTGTAGGGATACTCCAAAAATGGAACTAGCCTTAGAACCTAGAGATTCACCTCACATACGGGAGACCTGACAACCAATTAGGAGTATCAATTGTATTCGTACAAATGAGGAGAATCAAAGACACACAAATATGTCATCCCTCAACCTGTGTGCACTTCTACTAGATAACAAGGCTTCTTTCCATTTCTTGAATAGTATGAATTTTCCTCTAAGCTAAATCATTATTTTGTGGTGGATAACTCATTGTAAATTATTTCTTGATCTCGTTCTCCTTGCAAAAGTTCAAAATAAGATTTGTTATGTATTCTCCCCCTTTAACTATTCTCTAGGTTTCTTATAATGGCCACTATGCTTCTCAACCATTTCCTTCAATTTCTTAAACCAATCAAATGCTTATGATTTATTTTTAATAAAAAACCCATGTCATTCTCGTTGAATTCATCTATAAAATTAATGAAATAATCACCCTTGGATAAGGATAGAGTCTTCATGGGACCACACAATTCTGAATGTGTTAGCTTAAGAGGTGAGTTTTATCTTCTATATTATTTTCCGATATGCACCCCTCACATTCCTTATTTGTTTGTTCAATTAGGCGCGCCACCTAACTATTTAATTTGTATAAAGAACATGAAATCCACCAAAACTCAAATTCTCATACCGAGGTGTCAAAGAGTAGATTGATTGGTTTCTATTGTTTTAAATGATGTAACTCCCTTCTTTTGTATCAAATGGAACATTCTATTTTGTGTCATATACATCGTAGAAAGTTTCTTATTTGCTTACATAATTCTATCATATATAATGAATTACTATTTTCAAACCTCACCTTGTATCCTTTTGGACAAGCTTCCCAATGCTTAGAAGATTATACTTCAGCCTTGGCACATAGAAGACATCCTGAATCTGCCTCTTATATCCTTGTTTTGTGAGAATGGATACTATTACTTTTCCCATCAATAGATCCTTCTCATTTTCTTCCATATTCACTTCATATTTGTTTTCTTCATTTATGTTTTTAACATTCCCTTTTTGCCACACATATGGTTACTACATGCACTATCCAAATACCATATTTGTTTGTTTCCTTTCTCAACTACATTGCAAGTTAGAAACAAATCCTCACCCTTTTAATTCTTTTTAGGTTTTGTTTGTTTTTCATTAAAATATCTCGTATCATGTGTTCTCATATCATACTCTTCATCCCTACATTTAGTGGCATAGTGTCCATACTTCTTTCAATAATAGCATTGTATATTGATTTATCATACTTTTGTGTAAAACCACCTCAATAATTTTTGTTTTCCTTCCTATTCCTCTTGCATGTAGCTCTTCATGGTTATGACTTCCTTTTTGTAGGCTCTTCTCGCCATGCCTCCCACATTTTTGTTTAATTTAAAGGCTTTTTCATTAGAGGAGCTGATTTTCCAACTCATCCTTTGTTCATGGGTTTACAATTAACCAATCAACTCATCAACCCTCATTTTTCTCAAATCCTTAGACTCTTTTATTGCAACAAAAGTTGGATCAAATCTAGTTGGATGGCTCTTCAATACCTTCTATATGATTCTATGGTCTTAAAAACATCTTCATTTGTCCTCATTTGATTTACTATGGTCATTTTCCTTGTGAAAAAAACATTTATTTATTTTGATTCCCTCATTAGAAAGGTTTCAAAGTATCTCCTCAACATCTACAATCTTACTATTTTCACCTTTTCACTACCTTTATAATCATTTTGCAAGGCATCTCATGCTTTTTTGGAGTTTTTAGCTACTGCTATCCTTTGAAATAATGAATGAGTGGAAACATTCTGATTGTAGCTTAAAGCATTTGCATCCTTCTTCATATTTTCCTTCAAAATACTCCTTTGGGTTTGTGTGAGTGCATTGAATACACGATGATCTGGTATCTTTATTTATCCTCTTTCCATTGGCTCTCATGGCTCTTGGGAAGATAACAATGTCTTCATCTTAATACACTAAATGTCATACTTTTTCCATCAAATATTGGGGGTTGTTTCTATGAGTTACAACTACTGAAATCTATGACAAATCTGACTAAAAAAATGTCCAATAACTCTTTCTCTAATACAAAATTTTTAGAAACATTTGTATTCCATAAACTAAAAACAAAGAAACCTGGAAATAACACAACCTAGAAAAACACAATAAGTTTATATTAGATGCAAAAGTAATTCAATAGAAAAATTTCATAGTTGTTTCTCCATTTTCAAATAGATACAACTGGAAATCCAATCTCTATATTTTTTTGGTTACTTATGTGTATACACTTGAACTCTGTTGCTCTATTATTCACTATACATTCATCTTCTATTCCCCTATTGTTATTTTATTAGAGATGTTGTGTATTTTTTCAAGTACTTTATCTTCTCTATAACTTGTTGTAAAAACCCTTGAGCTGTTTCTCTATTATCTTACCCTACATGTCTATGCACAACACCTCACACACAAAATAATTTATTTTCGAAATAAATGTCATTTCCTCTAAAACGTGGATTTCTAATATTGGCTCTTAAAATTTCAACAATTAATTTTGACATAGAGTTGGATGGAAGGAGGGAAATAATTTAAGTTTAAAATATGCACATGGCTCAAAATTATAACATTCAATAGTTACACCAATAAAAAAATATTATAACGTTATCCAATGTAAATTTATGAACCAAAACACCAATTAATTAAAAATATCTATAAAATTTCCTCCATGCTTGATTCTTTTTCCATAGTCTCTATTTAGAACACCAATGAGTTAAATAATAGTTAAAGTACTTCATCCATCCCTAATTATTTTCCCATCATCTCTAATTTTCTATAACAACACACACATAATTATAATAAAGGGAACAAAATACTTATTACAAGTGACTACATTTTATTTTCCCTTTAATATCTTTTCAGATAAATTTCTAAAGTATTATATCAATACTTATCAATGAATTTCTTTTTATAAATAAATATGTCAACTATAAGCCAAATTTCATAACTTTAGGATATTTACATCTTGACACAAGGACCCTTTGGGGATTTTGTGGCCTAGATATCTTAAAGTTCCACGTAATACTATCATATATAACAAACAAAAATATACTCAATGAAGATCATGCATGTTTAGCTACAAGTTTTTATATTCTTTTATTTTAATGTTGACAAATCTATTTTGTGTCAAAATAAATGTAATTTATATTACTCTAAAGTTTTCAAAGTGATCAAATTGACACAAATTTAATTAACATTTTGACAATCAATAATAATTTATCATTTAACATTTAAGGCATAGAAAGAAGAAAATGAAATGATACTAAATTCAAAGAAACTTTTAAATGAATTCATTTCCTTTAATATTAGGAAGAAAACTTACTAAGTGCATGGTAAGGACATACAAAAATCAAGAAAGATATACAAAATTTACATCGCAAAAATTCCTTCCACAAAGATTTCAAAATATGTACAATGGTATGGAAGGAAGAGTTGTATGATTCATTGATATAAACTAAATAAGATTCCCGACAATATATTAAAATCTAAACAATATATTTTTTTCACACCTACTCTCATGTTGTTGCTTTAGCAGCATCTTTTCATGTGTGTGGAAATGAAAATATTAGGATAGTGTAGGGGCATCCATAAAAGGATAGCCATTTCTTGTGAAAATTGGTGTGTGCATTATTTAACTAAATGTCAAAAATAATACGTGCAAGGGCTACAATGATTGCACGATATGCATAGATAAAAAATATTTTTTAGCATAATCTATAGGGAATCTAGTTCATAAACCCACACTACTTCTAGGCATTTCATCAATTTACACTCATAGTTCTTCTAGGAATTTCATTAAACATTTCATATGCATTATTTTATTTACATTTTCTAAGAATTTAATCAAAGAATTGACACCCGCATTTCTTCTAAGCATTTTGTCAAATATTTCATGTGTGATTTTTTTTTACGGGATTTTAGTTGAACATTTCACATACCAAGTAAATATTCTCACAACTATCATCCATTTGAACCCTAAAATTTTGAAATCAATTATTATAGTACAGTAGTGGTGTAGAAATTGGAAATTTAACCCTAAGTAGAAGGTCTCCTAAGCCAAATACAAAAATAAATTATAAAAACACAATAATCTTAAAAGTTAAATAATCCCACAAAACAACTAAAAATATAAAATAAATTTTATTTGAGACATATTATGCACTTAATCAACCTCATTCACTCACATTCAATGTGGTCACATCCCTTTATACACTCAATCACTCCACATACTTTTGTTTCCACAACACAACCATAAGTCCACATATTGAAATAATTGAACCTCTTAACCTTTCTCAATGTATTTCTAGGTTACACATCCAAACTCTCTTGTATATAGTGCAAAATTCTTATTCACAATAATTTTTCATGTATTAGTGATATTTTCATAGCACTCTATTATATTCATCACCCTTTACAAGTGTTTTTATCTCCTATTGCGTTAAGGACCCTTAAATGATTATGCAACCCTTCATCACAATTATATTTTGGTCATGTAGGAATCTCATTCATGCACACTATTTCACCGACCTTATTAAAATTGTGCATTTTAAGCACATGCCCATCTAATTGATACATGCTTCTTAAGTTTGTGCTACCATGTAATTCTATTACACAATGTTTCTTGGCTTGCTAGTTGACCTTCATCATATCCATGTTCGGTATGGATCTTTATGTGACACCCTCACATTCAAAAAAGCTTGTCATGTGAAACTATGTGTGTTCCACATTTTTGGATATATACCTTCATTTTAGTATACTTCTACATGTCATTTCTTAGTTTATTATGACACACTTTGTCTATACGCTGATGTTTACACTACCATTTTTTATTTTGGTTATTGAAATTCATGATTTAAAATTTGTTGTTTGTATTATAGCTTGTGACATGTTTACTATGTTTTTTCTACACTTTTTCTACTATGGGACGGGACATGATTTATATTTTTATGTTTTCTTAATAGTTTTGTAACATGAATTATCTCTTAGTGCTTTTTTCTTTTTGTATGTTGATATTTTTTTGTACCATGGTGTCCAACATGTGTAACCCTTTTGCATGTATAGGTTCTCAAAGGTTTATATTGGTTCATCGTTATATGTGATCCTATGTAAACTATAAGACATGGTACATAGGTATACATTTCTTATTTTTATCAACCTACTCATATGGTTTATCACACATGCCTTAAAATGGGGGCATTCATTCAGATATTTCTACGAGATATAGACATATTATAGGATACATGAACAAATTTTGATAGCTAAATAGGCTAAAATTCCTTTTGTACACACAATATATGACCCCATGCATCCTATTTTTACCCTTTATTTATTAATAAATAAGGGAATAAAAATAAGGAAGCTAATACAAAGAGGCATTAATAGCCTTTGGTTACAAAATATCATTCAGTCAAACTGTAGTTGACTATTCTATTTTTAAGAAAAAGCATGGGTGAATAATTTGCTAATAATAAATCTTGCTTGATGAGCAAGTCTCCTTATTTGTGCATGTAATTTTGTCTTCTTGTGCCTGATGTGACATCTGTAACTTGCCCTTTGGATGTAAAATTAATTCCCTGTGCAAGTGAAAATAATACCTTTGATCTCCAATACTTAGCAAGAATAACTCCAATCCACCGTGGGGACCACTATGAGCACATGTGCAATCATAATCAACTCTTATTTGTGAAAAATAAGGTAACAAGTCTTCAAAAGGTTGTTTTCATTCTGATGTTGACCTCTGCTCTATCTCCTTGTGATCACATGAATAATTGCATTCTAAGTCATTTTCAAACCATCACATCAGTGGGGACCACCTTTGATGTGCATACTTGTCCTCCTCATGAATTTGACCACCCTTGTGGACTTAGCACATTATTATGTTTTAAAAATAAAACAAGGGGTCACTTTGTGAAAAGTTATCACACTATACTCGGCCACCTTTGATTATTTGACATAGACTATAGCATTATCACCATGATCATGGGATTCATTAGGCTTGATTGGGATATTTGACCACCTTTGCATAACATATGGCCATACTATAATAGTCTGCCACCTTTTCAATTTTCATTGCCTTGTAATTTACTTGTCGGATTTTGTATTTTGAATAG
This sequence comes from Taxus wallichiana var. yunnanensis, assembly GCA_018340775.1. Taxonomy (NCBI): domain Eukaryota; kingdom Viridiplantae; phylum Streptophyta; class Pinopsida; order Cupressales; family Taxaceae; genus Taxus; species Taxus wallichiana. Next base: position 400,168,977 of record CM031241.1, read on the forward strand.
TACTTGATGACTATAGGTTAAACCTTACCTTTTGAGTGATCATTGTTGTCGGCATTCCATCATGGTGTTGGACTATAGTTTGGAATCCCTTTTGATAAGTCAATGTGAATAATTTAAAAGACATGGGGCCGACCCCCTCTCCATGATGACTCACCCCTTCCATTTTGAATTGTCGGTGGCATCTAACTTGGGTCAATTTTTTTGAAATTTGGTGATTGATTCAAGTCCATTGATTGGTGTCCTTTTGATCTATAGCTTTTATTTTGACCCTCGGTTAGGGTTTCTGACCTGGCATTTAATGTGGTAGTTGTCACTATAACCATGGTGGTTTGCTTTGAACTTTGTATTGATCCTTGATCATTAATTTTGGTACTTGGTTGAACATTGATTGTCTATGCTAACTCAAGAGTGATTTTGGTTGAGCTATGGTTAAGTTGGGTGAGTTAAATCAACTCAAACCCCATCATTCTACTTATTTAAATTTGGAAAATTTAAGGGTGGAGCCCTCTGAAATTTCAAATTTTACTCGACGCTATTTTTGATCTTTCGATCCATGGTCAGTTGATCTTCTTTGAAGAATGGTTTTCTGTCATTACTTACTACTATTGAGCTCTCTGTAGGGTCTTATGGCCACCATTTTCTAATTATTCAAACTTTTTTTTGTTCTATGATGTCTTAAACTGGGCATAAGGGATTGAACACTCATATCTTTTGTTTGCTTGAGTTTGTTATTTGGCCTCTATTTCTTGAGTTTGGATCTTAACTTCTTTGAGTTTATTCGTGGATGTAGAATGGTGTCCTTTCCTTGATTAGTCCCAAGCTTCTTTTACGAGACTTTTTTTGATCTGTTTTTGAGTTTTCTGAGTGAATCATAGTTTGATGTTTGGCCTCCATGAGTGGTTATAGATGAGATAATTTTTCTCTTGCACACAAACACTTCCATTTTCATTTTATTCCTTGGATATGTTACTAAATTTTTGAAAATATTTGTGGGTTTTGTGATTTCTTGATCTTTCTTGACTCCCGAGCTCTCAAATGTAACTCAATCATCATTTTTCCTTTTATGCTTATGAAGATGTTGATCTTTCGAGGATTTGAAAGCTTCAATTTAATCAAAGTGAGTTCTTGCTCTTTCTCTTTTTTGATACCCATTAATGATTTTTTTTGATCAATGGAAGGATCTATACCCTTTGTACTTTAATACTGCAACTTGAATATGATTTCAATGGGAATGAAAAATTTCTAAAATACTTGAATATTTATTTGACTTGGATATGCATGCATTTTCTGATTCAAAGCTCATCCACTTGAGTTTTGTGTTATAAATACTATTTCAAGCTGTGTGTGCTTGCTACTTGCTTTCATTCCTTATAAAGATTCACCCTTGAATCTAGACTATTATGCTTTTATGTTGTAGAAAAGATCTCTTTATTGATGATATTTCGAGGGTATATGACTATTGGACCTAGGTATGCATGTGTCTCTGATTCGAAGCTTATTCTCGGTCAATCCTTGAGCCTTTTCTGAAACCTTGGATATTTTTGGTTATGTTTTACATTCCATTTTCTCTATACTTGCTAAAAAAATTTGAACGGATTGGCCATGACTTGATACTTCAACCTTGCACTTTCTATTCCCTTAGTCATAAATCGGCCATCATTCTTGTAGAACTTATGGTTTTCAAACTGTACCTGTTTGATTCTACTTATAAAAGTATGATTGTTTCAAAAACTTGGTCTCCTTCAATTGGCTATAAAGAGCTTGATCTTTATCATTATTTGGTATTATTATAACAACTCTAAATGGGTATTGAAATATATATTTTTTAATTATATAGAATTTATGTTCTAGAAATTGTTCCCAAAATTCTTCATTCATCTACTAGAGTTCAAACTTTTGATACTATTACCATAGATGAGATCTCTTGTTTTAATTTTTTGCATGATCTTGAAAAATGTTCTTTCTCTTTAAAACTGTAATAAGATGAATTGTTGTTTCATTGCATAAAAGAGAGAAACATACTTTGTAATAGTGTACTTGATGTCTTATCTTGAAGACTCTTGATTTTCCATTCCATATTACTTGTTTGAAGATACATGCATTTGATCATTTTGGTTGGAACTTTACCAAATATTTGTATCCTTTCATGTGCAAGACTTTTGATACTTTATATCTACTTGTTTTCACTGCCTTTATCATTTATTTATCTAATTCTTTTAATGTTGAACCTAAAACTCTAGTTGTTGAACAATTTTTATAATTAACTTCATGTTGTAGCTTGGTTTTATTTCCTTTTGATATACCATGTTACTTCAAAATTTTAAAGATATACTTCTTTTAAATCCATTGTTTTAATTGAGTTTTAATTTTCTTTTCATAGCTATACTCCATTGGTGTTGTAGCATTTTTGTATTTGTTCGATGCAATCTAAAAGTGTGTAATTGTAATTTGATCTAGCACTGTTTGGGCTTTTTGCAACTCTGTATTGGACATCATTCTTCATTTTCATTTGTGAATAAATTTGAATATTTGATTTTGAAAAATTAAAAATTGTAGAAGTTAATAATTTACTTCTTATTTGAGAACTTGGACAAGACATGTTATTTCTGGAATTTTCTATTCACAATTCCTACATGCTGAACATTGAAGTTTTGTTGAGATGTTGTAGTCCCATTTCTTTTCTTAAATATTGCATTTCATCATTATTACAACTTTAGTATGCATGCTGGAAAATATAAAATGTCAATTTTACATGGCAAAGCCTTTTCAAAATTTTCCTAGATTTCCTTCGTTTATTCTATTTCAGTTGTAATCCTATCTTTTCAGTTAACTTCAGCCTTTATATTCTGAATTTGATTCTTCTTCTTTCCTAGTATGTACTTTTGATTTATTCCAAACTTGATGTACCATAGGATAGAAGTTATTGAACTCTATAATCTTTATCTAACAGTGAGGACTGTAAGACATGATTTTATTTTCTTCTTCACTATAACCTATACCTGCACACTTAAGAAAATAGTTAGAAAATATTTAGGCTTTTTGCCTCTCTTATGTTCCATAGTTTTTTTTTCTTCTCTCTCCTTATTTCTGAGTGAATAAATCATGTATGTTGTTATAAAAAGTACTTTTATCAGTTATGCCTTTGATCCTTATGTAATTTATATCTCCTGTTGTTAAGAGATCCACCTGCATGAATTTGGATAGTATAGGAATATGGATTAACCATGAGCTCATTAATGATAATTTTCTCTTTTTTATTTTCAGGTACAGTGCCCTTAAGCAACAAAATGAAGATGGAACAAAGCTGGAGTTGGAGATGCATCAACCAAACAAAAGAAACCCCAAGGCAATGATGGGTTCATTCATACTCTTCTTTTTCTCTTTCATGCATATGTACCTCTTACTTCAGTAGCTTGTAATTTACTCTTTAGTTACATCCCATGGCTTGTGTGGGAACATTTGAAATTCCTTATGAATAAAACATTGAATTCTGAAATTAAGTTGTGTATTTCTTTCTACATTTCATCTTTCTAAATGGATTATATGATGAATTAAACAACTCAATAATATAATTGAATGTCTTAATCATGAAGGAAAGAACCTTAAAAATACCTGTAACATTTAGCAATGAATTATGATTGTTGCAATCTGTAATTATGATTGTTGTTCCAAAACTTAACACTTCATCTATTCTACAATTCATGTCTTCATCAAGATAACACATATGTCCTTTGGGGATTTTTGTGTTCTTTTTCTAAAGATAGTCATGAAATTGTAGACTATGTGATCTGTTACATTTTGTAATAACACACATAACTACAAGATTTCATGTAATCATTAATTAATTAAATGGAAATAATATTGAACTAAAAGAATCTCCCTAGCTTAGGTTCACTTCACCAATGCTATCCATCATAATGAAGTTTTGAGTTGCCCATTTTTTCACAAGTGTAAAAATTGTCAACATTTCTGTGATCCTGTGGGAAAGCTGCTTGCTAGCTTATAAACCAGTGCCTTGCTCTTGTCCATTGGGCATGGAGTCCAAAGCATGTAACCAAAATCTACCTTTTGAAGGTCCAACCCTTCCAAAATGAAACTAAAATGGAAAGGATCTAGTAAACTAGATCACATGCACAAATGCACTTTATTGAATTGAAAAACATTGCAATGTGTAGGAACTACACTTATTGAAGGGAAATCCTACTCTAAACAACACTGTAGGATTTTTAATAATAGTGTTTGAGAAACATACCATTCACAGGAATGGGAAGTTCCTCTCCATTCAGCCTTGAGAGCTAAAAAGCATTGTGTTCTTTGCAAGATGAAATCATGTAAGGACCACTCTAGATTGTATCAAACTTCATGTGTTTTCTTGGCTTTGCACAATCAACATCCCATTTTAACACAATATCTCCTTCATTGAAGATTCTACTTAGCCTTCTTATCAAAAGTTTTCTTCATTTGTTTCTGATTCTTTTCCATGTTCACATGAGCTTGATCTCTTAGCTCTTGTAACTCCATTAATTATGCATAACAAACCTACAATGGTTCATTCTCAAGAAGCTCCATTTGATGTAGAAAATCTAGTGCAGGTAACTCAACTAAAATAGGCATTCTTTCTTCTCTTCCATAAACAAGTTTGTATGGTGAATTGCCAACTGATATTTTAGGAGTCACTCTTGTCATCCCAAAGTGTTGAATTCAACATTAGATGCCAAGCTCTCTGGTTATCTTTGAGTGTTCTTCTTATGATGATCCTTAAAATATTCTTGTTAGTACTTTTAGCTAACCCATTACCTTGTGGGTAATAATTAGATGACAAAATTAAATAAATTCCATGGTTGATAGCAAATCCAATATATACCTTTGCACTAAGAAATGCTAAAGCATTATCTGAAATGATAGTTGTTGGAACACCAAATCTATAAACTATACCTTCATAAAAGGATAGTATCAAAGTTTCATTAGCATCTTTCAAGGCTATTGCTTCAGTCCAACATGTAAAGTAATCTGTAGCAATCAAAATCCACTTGTTTCCTTGTGATGAAGGTGGGTTTATCATGCCAATAAAGTCAAGACCCCATTACATAAAAGATGATCAACTGAAATAGGTTGTAAGGGTAGTGAAGCTAAATGTTCTTTTCCAACAAAGAAAACACATTTCTTACACTTTCTGATCCATTCAAAATAGTATTTGAATATGTTGGGCCAATAGTAACCAGCTTTCATAATTTTTAAGGCTATGGTATGTGCTAAAAATGACCTCCTGTAGGTCCTTCATGGAATTCGATAATAATTGTTGAATTCTATCATAATCAACACATCACAACAAGATTTCATTTATATCTTTTTAAATAACACACCATCAATAAAAACATAAGGTACAACTTGTAACCTGAAATACCTTTTTATTCTTATCCATACCTTCCGATAAATTCCATGTTGTAGATAGTTAACTAAATCAGTCATCCATCTTGATTCCTAAACTTCTTGAAAAGTTCAGGTTGCTGATTTTCTGGCTGCACCATGACATTTGATTGTTGATATGTAACTTCAACATGTTGTTTTGGATCTTCTGATTCTTGTATAGTTATTGTTTTTCCATATCAGCAATTAGATGTTCACACAAACCTTTACCTTGAACTGTCTTCACAATATGGATATCAACATCATATTCCATGACCTTTCGTTATCCATCTTGCTCTTTCTCATTCAATTATTTATTTAACAAGAAATATTTTACACTTGGATGAGAAACAAGAACATGAATTTTTTTTTGAAAGCATGTACTTAAAATTATTTAGTCCTCTGACTAATGAAAGTACTTGTTTTTCAAGAAATGTGTACCTTGTTTCATAATCATGCAAACTTTGTCCAAATAAAGCAATTGGATATGTTCATATTTTCATCATTAACTTTGAGTTAATATGGCTAAGATTGTTTCAGCTCTCCTGCAATTGCATACATTGTAAGTGCATACATTGTAAAATATTTATCAAAATTTGGATTTTCTCAGTAACATAGAGAGTAGGAGCTTGAGAGATGGTTACTTTTAATTGCTTCAAACCCTTCTCTCCCTTCATTGGTCCAAGAGAAAGTTCTTCTTTTCTTTAACATAGTTGTCAATGGTTTAACCAATGCTACAAAATTTGGAACAAATCTTCTAACAAAGTTGATTTTTCCCAAAAAAATTTGTAATGCCTTCTTGTGATGAGGCAATGATAGTTGTGATATGGCTTCATTTAAAAGGGTCAATTGCTAAACCTTGTTTAGAAACAATATGACCAAGAAATTTACCTTGATGTACTAAAAAGATAGACTTTTTGGATTCAAAGATATTCCAAATTGTCTGCATAATCTTGAAAAAGTTTGCCTTAGATGTATTAGATGCTCATCTGAATTTTTTTGAAAATATAGTAACATCATCTAAATAAACCAGGATGCATTTATTTAACAAGCTACGAAAATCCATGTCCATTGCATGTTGAAATGTTGCACCAACATTTGAAAGGCCAAAAGGCATTCTTTTGTAAGCATAAGTACCCCACTTGGTGGTAAAAGTTGTTTTGTACCTATCTTCTTCTCGGACTAGAATCTGGTTGTATCCACTATAACCATCCAGAAGAGATAGTCTATCAAAACTAGAAACTATTCTTAAAATCTGATCCATATTAGGTAGTGGGTAATGATCTTTTAATGAAGCTTTATTAAGATCTCTTGAAATCCACACATAATCTGATTTCTCCATTCTTTTTCCGAACCGGAACAAGATTGGCTACCCAACTTGAATGCTTAACTGGAAAGATAATACCTGATTCGATCAACTTAGATAATTCTTTCCTCATTAGAGGCTCTATTTTGGGATTTACGGCCTCTGTTTTTGCCTAACTGGCTTAGAATTTGGATGTAATTCAATAGTATGTTGTGCCAAAATGGGATCAAACCCTTTTAGGTCTTGGTATTTCCAAGTGAAAACATCTTTAAATTCCTTGCAAAGATTAATAAAGGAATGTTTTTCAGCTAGAGAACATACCTTTCCGAGAAATAAATTTTTCCTTCATCAACTGAGATCTCTTCATAATTATCAACATGTGTTGACATCTTAGTTTTGTCTTTCCTTAACTGATCATCAGTGTTGAAGATGTCTTCTAATGTGACCAAGCCTCAAGGTAGTTTATTCATCTTTAACTGAACAATCTGGTCACCATATAAGTGTTGTAATTTATCTTGATTTATTGCAGAAAATTCAGCTTCTTGTTGTAAAAACCTACAAATTTGTTCATCATTTTCAAAACCTGCCAATTCAAATCATTATCAGGTATAGAAGGCCTGATAATCAGCTTTATGTGAGGCTGAATCTCATTGTTTTTAATCTGTTCCAGCACTTCAAAACTGGCACCAATCACTGCAAGTCTATCTGCATGCTTATTTTCTGTTCTAGGAATGGACTGAATATTAATAGTGTTGAAATATTCCATTAAGTTTGAAACTCTATGTCTATAAGACTTCATTAGTGGATTCTTACAAACATTGAAATTTCTTACTTGGTTGATAACCAACTCAGAATCACCAAAAATATGTAACATGCTAATACCTCTCTTTTTGGCCCAAAGTAAGCCATGAATTAATGCTTCATATTCAGCTACATTACAAGTGCATGAAAATTGGAGACTCAAAGATGAGAAATACCTTTTGTTTGTGGGGGAAGTGAGCATCAAACCTGCTCCTTGTCCTTTCTTGTTCTTAGCTCCATCAAAATGAAGCTTCCAAATCCCTTCTACTACATTTTCTGTTTTGGAAAGCAAGGGAATTGGTGTGTTTTCCTCATGAAGGAAATACACACCAAACATATGTTCTTCAACTTCTTTGAAAGGATCATGAGCATGTTCTTCATGTGTCTTTTCATCCATAAACAAATTAGAAACACCATCTAATGCTGAAACATGAGTTGTATTATCAAAATCAGACTAGTCTAAGGATGCATAATTAGCTAATGCATTAGAAGTGTGAGGCTCAATGTGAAATCTGCCAATGGTTTAGAATTGATAGTAACTTTGGTTCCATAACGTGTAGTGAAAAAAAGAAGGACCAATCTGAAGAGAGATAACCTCCTATTTTTGCTTTGTGAAATCTCTAGATAAGCATATAGCAAAATAAGGAGGTAAATCCACAATAGTAATATCTTGCAAAATGGAAACATTTGGGCAAGCATGCAATGTTACCTCTAGATTTATGATGACACCAATTATATTCATTGTAGTTCCATCAAGCTTGTAGCACACTCTTCTCTGTAGGTTCATAATGCAAACCCAATTTTTCTGTAATTTTTTTTGGCATAACTGTGTTGCTTGCACCGCTATCAACCATACAGTTATGAACAAGATGTTCTCCAATAATCAGTGAAAATAAAATGGTGGTGGTTTCTTGATGTCTTGGGCATTTAAAACCTTTTGAACCATCCATTTAACTTCTTTAATGTGGTCTTGTTCCATTGTTCCAAGGACCATATCTATTTTCTGAACTTCCTTTTCTACTGTTTTTGAAGAAATCTGTAGCTTAGAAAGTTCATGTGAGAGAGTAACTCTTGTTGTCCTAGAATACTTAGAGCATCCCACATTGAGATGTTAACATTATGATTTTTCATTACATCCACAATGTTAAAAGAAGCAACAGTTTTAGAAACAAACTCTATTGTTTTAGCATAGGCTTTAGCAAAAACTTGATTTTGCTTCAGCTACTTTTGATATCTGAGGTATAAATAATCTTCTTGGATCAGGTTGTAGTTATTTTTGTTGGTCTTTACCAGCTGAAACACTTGCTATTTTTGTGGAACAACAAAACTGTTAGCTGATTTTTGACATGTAGTGTTGTTTTATTAGTGATTATGGGAAGAACAAGCCTATTTTTCTATTTTTGACTTTCTTGGGCCTTTTCTTGAGCCCTAGTAGTAACTGCAATGAAATCATCCTCACTAAAACTAAAGTTCTATTCAGGTGCTTTCTGAACATGAGTTTCTTGTTTCCCACCCTCCATTTGAGGCATGAACAATGTCTCAGAGTTGAGGTTGTGCAACAAGACTTATGTTCAAAAAAGAATTTGGGAACTTGTAGCTAAATGAGGTTGATTACAAGGTTGAAACCATTCTTCTGTAGCCATATTAACTAGGGACTAAAGTGTTAGATGGAGTAGGAGCCTTTGGATCAAACTGCCTTTGCTGATAAGGCTACCTATAATTTTGATTTTGTTGGTAAGGCTGCCTATTTTTCTAGTTTTGCTAATAAGGAGCTTGATAAGGCCTGCTAGGTAGTGAAAGTCTATTTTCAATTGAATTCAGCTTGTTTCCCATAGTCTCTAAAAGCTTTAAACATGTCATCTAATGGGGCTGCAATAACAGGTTCTATAATCGTGATAGGTGTGGAATAGGTGCTAGATCTGCCAAAAAAGGCATTGAAGGCCTTGGTGCTAACTTTCCAGCTTGAATAAGACTATTTTCAGCTCGAATAGAGATATCATAGGTCTTGGGAGAGTCTCTCCTCCCATAGACTAAATCATAGTTGAAATATCATTGTTTAATGCTCTAAGATAATAAAGAAAAACATGATCAACTTGAGGCTTAACACTTTCTGGGATTCTTTCCCAAGTTTTCTAAAAAATGAATGTTGAAACTAGACATAAATTCATGAGGAGCTCTTCTAATGGTAGACAACTATTCTATGAGAGATAAATGATATGAATTATCTTGAAATTGTTTCAGCAATTTACCACCTAACTCATCCCAAGTTCTTATGCTTCCAATCTCTAAATTTCTATACCATTGCAAGGATTTCCCTTTAAAGGATGCAACTAAAAGTCTTAGGCCACATCTTCATGGGTTATGTTATGAACTACACATAGGGCTGCAACATCTTTGATATGCTCTATTGGTGTAACTTGATTTTCACCAGTGAATGTAGGCAAGATTTTCATGGCAACATTAGGGATATCATGATAAACTTGGGATTACTAATGGGCTTGCCATTAGTAAAGGTCACAAAATTCCTAGGTGGTTGAATAGCCATTTGAAAAATTGGGATCTGAATAGAGAAATTGATACGTGGTGAAGGAATATTAGGAGGAGGGTTATCAAAACCAGGCCTATTATAAGGTAAATTATTACCAACTCTTCTCCTTCTTGTAGAATTCAAAGGTAAAGAAATAAACTCAAGGAATTCCTCTTACCGATGATCTTGTAGTCACTTTAGGCATGGAACATGCTATGAAAACTGGTTTGAAATCAGCTTTACGAGTCACCAAATAAATATTTAAATCTTTAGAATAAATTGTTGCAGCTTGCTGATCCAAAAGTAACTTTTTCTTACTGTGATTCTACTGTAAATTATTGTAATTAGATCGTAGATCTGATTCGTTGTCCCACCAAGTGTGCCAAAAATTGTTATCTCTCGAAAGTACACCCTGTAGAGAGATGGTTGCAGTGTTCTAAGCTTGTAAAATTTATCTCTCTCTTTCATAGATACAATGGAAACACCTCAGTCTGTGGGTATACCTATTTTGAGGTGAGTCTCCAGTATCAAGGCTTAGTTCCTTATTGATGTATCCTAAACTAATTTTCTGGGGTTTGAGGGTAAAAGAAGACTATAAAAATGGATTCAAAATTGAGGTGATACACCAAACTTGTATGAGGTCTTTGACTAAGCACATGCACAATTGATATGAGAATGGATTCTTGATGCACAAGCCAACAATTTTCTATAGAATATTAAAGGCAAACACTTTGATGTATTGAGGGAAAGTATCACAACAATAATTTTAAGTTTACACATGCACATTAATATCATGCAGAAATTACTGAATTTGTAATAGGGTAAGATGATTAATCAGGAATTCAACATTCACAAGATTAATGGAACATACACAAGACTACAAATAATTGGAAAGGGAAGAATATACTTCTCATTCAGAGGGAAAAACTGGCAAAATCTGCTTCAGCACTCATGTATCTAAAAAGTCCTCCTTTTGTGCTTTTCCAAGGCACACAATATATAGCAATTTAATTCATCCCACCCCTCTTAAAAATAGGCTAAAATTATACTCACCCATGCATCCTATTTTTACCCTTTATTTATTAATAAATAAGGGAATAAAATAAGGAATTAATACAAAGAGGCATTAATAGCCTTTGGTTACAAAAATATCATTTAGTCAAACTGCAGTTGACTGTTTTGTTTTTAAGAAAAAGCATGGGTGAATAATTTGCTAATAATAAATCTTGCTTGATGAGCAAGTCTCCTTATTTGTGCATGTAATTTCTATCTTCTTGTGCTGATGTGACATGTAAAACTTTCCCTTTGGATGTAAAATTAATTCCACGTGCAAGTGAAAATAATACCTTTGATCTCCAATACTTAGCAAGAATAACTCCAATCCACCTTGTGGGACCACTATGTGAGCACATGTGCAATCATAATCAACTCTTATTTATGAAAAATAAGGTAACAAGTCTTCAAAAGGTTGTTTTCATTCTTATGTTGACCTTTGCTCTATCTCCTTGTGATCACATGAATAATTGCATTCTAAGTCATTTTCAAACCATCCCATCAGTGGGGACCACCTTTGATGTGCATACTTGTCTTCCTCATGAATTTGACCACCCTTGTGGACTTAGCACATTATTATGTTTTAAAATAAAACAAGGGGTCAATTTGTGAAAAATTATCACACTATACTCAGCCACCTTTGATTATTCGACATAGAATATAACATTATCACCATAATCACGGGCTTTAGATTAGGATTGATTGGGATATTTGACCACCTTTGCATAACATATGGACATACTATAATAGTCTGCCACCTTTTCAATTTTTACTGCTCTGTAATTTACTTGTCGGCTTATTTATTTTGAATAGTAATTGATGACTATAGGTTAAACCTTACCTTTTGAGTGATCATTTTTTCTACATTCCATCATGGTGTTGGACTATAGTTTGGAATTCCTTTTGATAAGTCAATGTGAATAATTTAAAATACATGGGGTCTGCCCCCTCTCCATGATGACTCACCCCTTCCATTTTAAATTGTCGGTGGCATCTAACTTGGGTCGATTTTAGTTTGAAAGTTGGTGATTGATTCAGGACATTGATTGATGTCCTTTTTGATATGTAGTTGTTGATTTTTCCCTCGGTTAGGGTTTCACCTAGAATGTGGTAGGCTTTATTTTAACCATGGTGGTTTGATTTGAAACTTTGTATTGATCCTTGATCATTGATTTTGTACTTGGTTGAACGTTGATCGTCGATGCTAACTCAACAGTGAGTTCGGTTGAGCTATGGTTAAGTTGGGTGAGTTAAATCAACTCAAACCCCATCATTATGCTTATTTGCATTTGGAAAATTTTAGGGCGGAGCCCTGGAAATTTTTTTACTCGACGCCATTGTTGATCTTTTGAGCTTAGTTATTCTACAAGAATGGTTTTTTGTCATTCCTTGCTACTATTGAGCTCTCTGCAGGGTCTTATGGCCATTTTATGATTATTTGAGCTCTTTGTTGGTTTTGTGATGTCTTGCAGCCATAGGGCTCAAACACTTACATATTTTATCATCTTGAGTTTGCTATTTGGCCTCTATTTCAAGTTTTGATCTCAACTTCTTTGAGTTTCTTCATTTCTGGCTTTAGAATGGTCTCCTTTCCTTGATCATTCCCGAGCTTCTTTTTGTGAGACTTATGATCTATTTTCTAGTTTTCTGAGTGAATCATAGTTTGATGTTGGCCACCATGAGTGGTTATAGGTGAGATAATTTTTCTCTTGCACACGTATACACTTCCATTTTAATTTTCTTCCTTTGATATGTTACTGAAACTTTTGAAAATATTTGTGGTTTCTATGATTTCTTGTCCTTACTTGACTCCCAAGCTCTCAAATTTAATTGAGTCATCATTTTCCTTTGATGATTCTAAATATGTTGATCTTTCAAGGATTTGAAAGATTTGATTTAATCGGTGAGTTCTTTCTCATTTCTCTGATTTCTTGATACCCATTAATGGGTTTTTCGATCAATGGCTAAGATATCTTTACCCTTTTTACCCGATACTACAACTTGAATCTGATTTCAATGGGAATGACAAATTTCTAAAATACTTGAATATTTCTTTGACTTGGATATGCATGCATTTTCTGATTCAAATCTCTTCCACTTGAGTTTTTGTGTTCTTAAATACTATTTCAAGCTCTATGTACTTGCTACTTGCTTTCAGTCTTATAAAAAATTTGCCCTTAAATCTAGACTGTTATACTTTTATGTTGCAAAAAATCTCTCTTTCTTGATGATATTTCGAGGGTTTATGACTATTGGACCTGGGTATGCATGTGTCTCTGATTCGAAGCTTGTTCTCGGTCAATCCTTGAGCCTTTTATGGAAACCCTGGATATTCTTGGTTATGTTTTGCATTCCATTTTCTTTGTACTTGCTAAAAAACTTTGAACGGCTCAGCCATGACCTGATATTTCAACCTTACACTCTTTGTTCCCTTAGTCATAAGTTGGCCATCATTCTTGTAGAACTTTTGGTTTTCAAACTACTTGTTTGATTCTACTTCTTAAAGCATGAAAAAACTGGGTCTCCTTCAGTTGGTTGTAAAGATCTTGATCTTTATCATTCTTTGGTACTATATACAACTCTAAATGGGTATTGATTTTTTTAATTATACAAACTTTCTATTGTAGAAATTGTTCCCAAAATTCTTCGATAATTTTCTAGGAGTCAAACTTTTGATACTACCACCATAGATGAGATCTGGGTTGTTTTACTTTCTTTGCATGATCTTGCAAAATTTTCTTTCTCTTTAAAACTGTAATAAGATGAATTGTTGTTTCATTACATAAAAGAGAGAAACATACTTGTAATAATGTCTTGATGTCTTATCTTGAAGACTCTTGATTTTTTGTTCCTGATTACTAGTTTGGAGATACATGCATTTTATCCTTCTGGTTGGAACTTTACTGAAGATTTGTATCCTTTCTGTGTGCAAGAATTTTGAGACTTGATATCTGATTGTTTTCACTTACCTTTATCATTTCTTGATCTGATTCTTTCAATGTTGAACCTAAAACTCTAGTTGTTGAATAATTTTTATAGTTAACTTCATGTTGCATAGACTTGTGTTTATTTCTTTTTATATACCCTGTTACTTCAAAATTTGAAAGATATACTTCTTTGAAATCCATTATTTTAGCTGAGTCTTAATTTTCTTGTCATAGCTATACTCCATTAGTGTTGTAGCTTTTTTGTATTCTCTTATGTAATTTTTCTGATGCAATATGAAAGTGTGCAATTGTAATTTGATCTAGCATTATTTGGCCTTTTTGCAACTTTGTATTGGACATCATTCTTCATTTTCAGTTGTGAATAACTTTGAATATTTGATTATGAAAACTGAAAAATGTAGAAGTTAATCATTTACTTCTTATTTGAAAACTTGGACATGACATGTTATTTGTGGAATTTCATTCTCACAATTCTTGCATCTGAACATTGAATTTTTGTTAAGATGTTGTAGTCCCATTTCTTTTCTTCTTAAATAATGCATTTCATCATAATTACAGCTTTAATATGCATGCTGGAAAATATAAAATGTCAATTTTACATGGTGAAGCCCTATCAAAATTTTCCTAGATTTCGTTCTTTTATTATGTTTCAGTTGTAATCCTATCTTTTTAGTTAACTTCAGCCTTTATATTATGATTCTCTACTTCACCAGTATGTACTTGTGATTTATTCCAAACTTGATGTACCATAGGATATAAGTTATTGAACTCTACAATCTTTATCTAACAGTGAGGATTGTAAGACATGATTTTATTTTCTTCTTCACTACACTCGTACTGCACACTTAATAAAATAGTTAGAAAATATTTAGGCTTTTTGGCCTCTCTTATGCTCCATAATTTTCTTTTCTTCTCTCTCTCTTATTTCTAAGTGAATAACTCATGTATGTTGTTACATAAAAGTACTTTTATTAGTTGTGCCTTTGATCCTTATATAATTTATATCTCTGTTGTTAAGAGATCCACTTGCATAAATTTGGATAGTATAGGATTATGGATTAACCCTGAGCTCAATAACTAAGAGTTTTCTCTTTTTTACTGCTTTCGTCACGTTGCCCTTAAGCAACAAAATGAAGATGGAACAAATTTGGAGCTGGAGATACATCAACCACAACAAAAGAAACCCCAAGGAAATTATGGGCTCATTCATACTCCTCTATTTTCTCTTTCATGCATATGTACCTCTTACTTCAGTAGTTGTAATTAACTCTTTAGTTACACCCCACGGCTTGTGGGGGAACATTTGAAATTCCTTATGAATAAAACATTGAATTCTAAAACTAGTTCATTTATTTCTTTCTACATTTCAAATTTCTAAATGGATTGTATGATGAATTAAACAACTCAATAATATAATTGAATGTCTTAATCATGAAGGAAAGAACCTTAAAGAATACCTATAACATTTAGCAATGAATTCTATTACTGTTACAATATGTAATTATGATTGTTGTTCCAAAACTTAACACTTCATCTATTCTGTAATTCGATGTCTTCATCAAGATAACACATATTTCCTTCGGGGCTTTGTGTTCTTTTGTTGAAGATAGTCATGAAATTGTAGACTATGTGATTTGTTATGTTTTGTAATAACACACATAGCTGCAGATTTCATGTAATCATTAATTAATTCAACAGAAACAACACTGAACTAAAATAAAATCCCCTAGCTTAGGTTCACTTCACCAATGCTATCCATCGTAATGAAGTTTCAACTTACCCATTTTTACACAAGTACAAAATTGTCAACAAGACCCATTCATGAGCACTAAATTTTAGATGCAAAGCCCGAAATATAAGTTAGGAAATATCCTCAAAGTTAACTTCATGGAGAAAAATAAGAACACATTGAAACAAAAGACATGAGACCCTCATTTTTATTACAAGGTTAGATTGTAAAACGGAAGTAAAATTCTAGGTTCTCAAGAACATGCATAGGTTAACTAGAGGTCAAATAAATCTAGGAGTTCGAGGCTGTAAAAATATTCAAACCATCATTGCAAGGTATATAAACAAATCTATGTTTTCCGAAAGTAAATTACCTTTCAATAATGGAGGCTATTAAGTTTGAATCATGAAAGATAAGGAATTGAGAAAGATTCGAAATATCCACTTCAACAAAAGCCAAGATCTGGAGTTTTGAGTGAAAATTGAGAAATCCTTATCTTTTTCTATGGTCGAGTAAAAAGATAAAAATAACACCTCAAATTTTGATATATGGAAGTGTTTTGTAAAAACAAAATACCCACATGAAAAATCAAGGAAAAGCAAGTATAGCCTTAAACTAAGCTTACATGAAATATTTTTGTTTTCTACAAATACCCAAAAGAAATGAAACTGATAGCTTACGGGCTTAGAGTTAAGACCAAAAATGGTAATGTCTAAATGGATACGAAATTAGGTGAAGGCCCTCATCATTTTGAGAAAATATAGAACTAGGATAAAACATGAGTATATCCAAAAAAAAAGGAAAGAAGATAGAAGTGTAAGTATAAGACAATAGAGGAACCAGGGAGTTTCTTCTAACCTCGATGGTTTGAGCCTTTAAAAAATAGAACCAGATCTTTAAAAATTTGAGCATGGCACAAGATGTTATCGACCTCAAAAGAGAAGAGAAATGAAGAGTTTTTCAAAAAGCACAAAATGGCACGCATAAATCTTCTACAAAAAGATTCAACAGTGAGTTCAAAGCTTACATCCATGATGGTACTTGGGAAGAATTTGGCATGGTTTCACCATGCAGAACCTTGTTACAAGATCACCATGAGAAAAAAGAGAAAAAACACTAGGGTTTGATAGACTTGACTAGTTTAACTCAACTATGGAGTTAACCAAGACAGGTGGTAAGTGGGCACAAAACCCTAACTCAACCCCTATTGAGGTAGGGTTAGAAAATAATAAAACTAATATCATTATGTTGAATACCCTCATGGGATTTTGAAAATTAAAATTAATGACCATCATGATGCCAAAGTAGACCTTAGGATATCACAATTGCATGTGTATCATGTGTCTAGGCACCCTCCACGTAGAAATTAATATGTGATTTCATTTTACCATTTCCTTAGAATAATTTCCCAAAGTTAATACCATATCATCTAAGGTTAAAGGTGAAAACAATTAATCAATATTCAAAAGTGCTAAGTCGTCGAGCCAAAGTAATACAAAATACAGTTGTAATACATGTAAATCTTGGTGTTATCTTTTCAACATAAGACAAGATGTTTATTAAAATAATAATTCTTTTATGCATATATTCCAAGGAGCTAAAAGAAAGAGGTCAATTTTCATGCTGAGACATGTTGGCAACATGATTCTCTAATATAAGATTAAAAATTGATTTTGTAAATACCTTAATATTTCCAAAAGGATTCATACCTTTTTCATGTAAAGAATTAAAGAGTGAAATCAATTTGACTGTGAGTTGAAATTAGCAAAGAAAGGGTATTTTTATCCTTTGTGCGTATGTAATTTTAGGCATTTTTAAAAATTTTATTCATCATGAAGGATAAATTTTTTGACTTAAGTCCTTTTTAGACTATTTTTAGGAAATGGGGTGAGTAATTCTTATATATTGTGTGCCTTAGAAAAACACAAATGGAGGAATTTTGATGTTATAAAGTGCTAGAGGAATTTTTCCAAAATTTCCCTTAAATGAGAATTGGTTGATTGACCTTTCCAAAAATTTGTTGTGTTGTGTATACAGATAATTATTATTGTGAATTTATTCCTATATTATTTAATCTTTCTTAGGCTATTTTACCTTACTACTCTTACATGTTATGTTAATTTTAGTGTGCAATTTATATCTTGTTATTGTGATAAATCCCTTAGCATATCAATGTTTTCCTTAAGGTTAACAAAACCCACTTTGGATCAAGTTAGCTTCATTTATTTTCATAATATTGTACATGTTTCCTATTAGAAATCCATCATGAAATGTTTTTGTATCACGCCATTTTTACAGGTTGATTATTCATCTTCTTACCCTCAACCCCATAGATCTAGTGTAGGGATACTCCAAAAATGGAACTAGCCTTAGAACCTAGAGATTCACCTCACATATGGGAGACCCACAACCAATTAGGAGTATCAATTGTATCTGTACAAATGAGGGAGAATCAAAGACACACAAATATGTCATCCCTCAACCTGTGCACTTCTACTAGATAACAAGGCTTCTTTCCATTTCTTGAATAGTATGAATTTTCCTCTAAGCTAAACCATTATTTTGTGGTGGATAACTCATTGTAAATTATTTCTTGATCTCGTTCTCCTCTGCAAAAGTTCAAAATAAGATTTGTTATGTATTCTCCCCTTTAACTATT
Source organism: Taxus wallichiana var. yunnanensis (assembly GCA_018340775.1). Lineage (NCBI taxonomy): Eukaryota > Viridiplantae > Streptophyta > Pinopsida > Cupressales > Taxaceae > Taxus > Taxus wallichiana. The sequence continues at coordinate 400,187,406 of CM031241.1, forward strand.
CTCTAGGTTTCTTATAATGGCCACTATGCTTCTCAACCATTTCCTTCAATTTCTTAAACCAATCAAATGCTTATGATTTATTTTTAATAAAAACCCATGTCATTCTGTTGAATTCATCTATAAAATTAATGAAATAATCACCCTTGGATAAGGATAGAGTCTTCATGGGACCACACAATTCTGAATGTGTTAGCTTAAGAGGTGAGTTTTATCTTCTATATTATTTTCCGATATGCACCCTCACATTCCTTATTTGTTTGTTCAATTATGCGCGCCCACCTAACTATTTAATTTGTATAAAGAACATGAAATCCACCAAAACTCAAATTCTCATACCTGAGGTGTCAAAGAGTAGATTGATTGGTTTCTATTGTTTTAAATGATGTAACTCCCTTCTTTTGTATCAAATGGAACATTCTATTTTGTGTCATATACATCGTAGAAAGCTTCTTATTGCTTACAATTCTATCATATATAATGAATTACTATTTTCAAACCTCACCTTGTATCCTTTTTGAACTAGCTTCCCAATACATAGAAGATTATACTTCAGCCTTGGCACATAGAAGACATCATGAATCTTCCTCTTATATATTTGGTTTGTGAGAATGGATACTATTACTTTTCCCATCAATAGATCCTTCTCATTTTCTTCCATATTCACTTCATATTTGTTTTCTTCATTTATGTTTTTTAATATTCCCTTGTTGCCACACATATGGTTACTGCATGTAGTATCTAAATACCATATTTTTTTGTTTCCTTTCTCAACTATATTGAAAGTTGAAACAAATCCTCACCCTTTTAATTCTTTTTAGGTTTTGTTTGTTTTTCATTAAAATATCTTGTATCATGTGTTCTCATATCATACTCTTCATCCCTACATTTAGTGGCATAGTGTCCATACTTCTTTCAATAATAGCATTGTATATTGATTTATCATACTTTTGTGTAAAACCACCTCAATAATTTTGTTTTTCCTTCCTATTCCTCTTGCATGTAGCTCTTCATGGTTATGACTTCCTTTTTGTAGGCTCTTTTGCCATGCCTCCCACATTTTTGTTTAATTTAAAAGGCTTTTTCATTAGAGGAGCTGATTTTCCTACTCATCCTTTGTTCATGGGTTTACAAATAACCCATCAACTCATCAACTATCATTTTCCTCAAATCCTTAGACTCTTCTATTGCAACAACAATTGGATCAAATCTGGTTGGAAGGCTCTTCAATACCTTCTCTATGATCCTATGGTCTTCAACAACATCTCCATTTGTCCTCATTTTATTTACTATGGTCATTTTCCTTGTGAAAAAAACATTTATTGATTTTGATTCCTTCATTAGCAGGGTCTCAAAGTATCTCCTCAACATCTACAATCTTACTATTTTCACCTTGTCACTACCTTGATAAGCATTTTGCAAGGTATCTCATGCTTTTTTGGAGTTTTTAGCTACTCTGCTATCCTTTGAAATAATGAATGAGTGGAAACATTCGATTGTAGCTTAAAGCATTTGCATCCTTCTTCATATTTTCCTTCAAAATATTCCTTTGGGCTTGTGTGAGTGCATTGAATACACGATGATCTGGTATCTTTATTTATCCTCCTTCCATTGGCTCTCGTGGCTCTTGGGAAGAGAACAATGTCTTCATCTTGATACACCAAATGTCATAGTTTTTCCATCAAATATTGGGGTTGTTTCTATGAGTTACAACTATTGAAATCCATGACAAATCTGACTAAAAAAATGTCCAATAACTCTTTCTCTAATACAAAATTTTTAGAAACATTTGTATTCGATAAACTAAAAACAAAGAAACCTAGAAATAACACAACCTAGAAAAACACAATAAGTTTATATTAGATGCAAAACAATTCAATAGAAAAATTTCATAGTTGTTTCTCCATTTTCAAATGATACAATTGGAAATCCAATCTCTATATTTTTTTGGTTACTTATGTGTATACACTTGAAACTATTGCTCTATTATTCACTATACATTCATCTTCTATTCCCCTATTGTTATTTTATTAGAGATGTTGTGTATTTTTTCAGTACTTTATCTTCTCTATAACTTGTTGTAAAAACCCTTGAGCTGTTTCTCTATTATCTTACCTACATTTCTATGCACAACACCTCACACACAAAATAATTTATTTTTGAAATAAATGTCATTCCCTCTAAAACGTGGATTTCTAATATTGGCTCTTAAAATTTCAACAATTAATTTTGACATAGAGTTGGATGGAAGGAGGGAAATAATTTAAGTTTAAAATATGCACATGGCTCAAAATTATAACATTCAATAGTTACACCAATAACAAAATATTATAATGTTATCCAATGTAAATTTATGAACCAAAACACCAATTAATTAAAAATATCTATAAAATTTCTCCATGCTTGATTCTTTTTCCATAGTCTCTATTTAGAACACCAATGAGTTAAATAATAGTTAAAGTACTTCATCCATCCCTAATTATTTTCCCACCATCTCTAATTTTCTATAACAACACAACACAATAATTATAATAAAGGAACAAAATACTTATTATAAGTGACTACATTTTATTTTCCCTTTAATATCTTTTCAGATAAATTTCTAAAGTATTATATCAATACTTATCAATGAATTTCTTTTTATAAATAAATATGTCAACTATAAGCCAAATTTCATAACTTTAGGATATTTACATCTTTTCACACAGGACCCTTTGGGGATTTTGTGGCCTAGATATCTTAAAGTTCTACGTAATACTATCATATATAACAAACAAAAATATACTCAATGAAGATCATGCATGTTTAGCTACAAGTTTTTATATTCTTTTATTTTAATGTTGACAAAACTATTTTGTGTCAAAATAAATGTAATTTATATTACTCTAAAGTTTTCAAAGTGATCAAATTGACACAAATTTAATTAACATTTTGACAATCAATAATAATTTATCATTTAACATTTAAGGCATAGAAAGAAGAAAAAATGAAATGATACTAAATTCATAGAAACTTTTAAATGAATTCATTTCCTTTAATATTAGGAAGAAAACTTACTAAGTGCATGGTAAGGACATACAAAAATCAAGAAAGATATACAAAATTTACATCACAAAAATTCCTTCCACAAAGATTTCAAAATATGTACAATGGTATGGAAAGGAAGAGTTGTATGATTCATTGATATAAACTAAATAAGATTCTGACAATATATTAAAATCTAAACAATATATTTTTTCACACCTACTCTCATGTTGTTCTTAGAATCTTTTCAATGTGTGTGGAAATGAAAATATTAGGATAGTGTAGGGGCAACCATAAAAGGATAGCCATTTCTTGTGAAAATTGGTGTGTGCATTATTTAACTAAATGTCAAAAATAATACGTGCAAGGGCTACAATGATTGCACGATATGCATAGATAAAAAATATTTTTAGCATAATCTATAGGAATCTAGTTCATAAACCACACTACTTCTAGGCATTTCATCAATTTACACTCATAGTTCTTCTAGGAATTTCATTAAACATTTCATATGCATTATTTTATTTACATTTTCTAAGAATTTAATCAAAGAATTGACACCCGCATTTCTTCTAGGCATTTTGTCAAATATTTCATGTGTGATTTTTTTACGGGATTTTAGTTGAACATTTCACATACCAAGTAAATATTCTCACAACTATCATCCATTTGAACCCTAAAATTTTGAAATCAATTATTATAGTACCGTAGTGGTGTAGAAATTGGAAATTTAACCCTAAGTAGAAGGTCTCCTAAGCCAAATACAAAAATAAATTATAAAAACACAATAATCTTAAAAGTTAAATAATCCCACAAAACAACTAAAAATATAAAATAAATTTTATTTGAGACATATTATGCACTTAATCAACCTCATTCACTCACATTCAATGTGGTCACATCCCTTTATACACTCAATCACTCCACATACTTTTGTTTCCACAACACAACCATAAGTCCACATATTGAAATAATTGAACCTCTTAACCTTTCTCAATGTATTTCTAGGTTACACATCCAAACTCTCTTGTATATAGTGCAAAATTTTATTTACAATAATTTTTCATGTATTAGTGATATTTTCATAGCACTCCTATTATATTCATCACCCTTTACAAGTGTTTTTATCTCCTATTGCGTTAAGGACCCTTAAATGATTATGCGACCCTTCATCACAATTATATTTTGGTCATGTAGGAATCTCATTCATGCACACTATTTCACTGACCTTATTAAAATTGTGCATTTTAAGCACATGCCCATCTAATTGATACATGCTTCTTAAGTTTGTGCTACCATGTAATTCTATTACACAATGTTTCTTGGCTTGCTAGTTGACCTTCATCATATCCATGTTCAAGGTATGGATCTTTATGTGACACCCTCACATTTAAAAAGCTTGTCATGTGAAACTATGTGTGTTCCACATTTTTGGATATATACCTTCATTTTAGTATACTTCTACATGTCATTTCTTAGTTTATTATGACACACTTTGTCTATACGCTGATGTTTACACTACCATTTTTATTTTGGTTATTGAAATTCATGATTTAAAATTTGTTGTCCGTATTATAACTTGTGACATTTTACTATGTTTTTCTACACTTTTTCTACTATGGGACAAGACATGATTTATATTTTTATGTTTTCTTAATAGTTTTGTAACATGAATTATCTCTTAGTGCTTTTTTTTTTTGTATGTTGCTATTTTTTTTGTACCATGGTGTCCAACATGTGTAACCCCTTTTGCATGTATAGGTTCTCAAAGGTTTATATTGGTTCATCGTTATATGTGATCCTATGTAAACTATAAGACATGGTACATAGGTATACATTTCTTATTTTTATCAACCTACTCATATGGTTTATCACACATGCCTTAAAATAGGGGGCATTCATTCGGATATTTCTACGAGATATAGACATATTATAGGATACATGAACAAATTTTGATAGCTTATAGGGCTCATATCATCACAAAATGTTCCCTTTATTGAAATGTGGTAGAATTAAAGTAGCCTCAAAACCATATAACACATTCGAAGACAAAGGGTGGTATAGTGTTGACCATTTCATATGTTTCAAGATAAAGGAAAGATTCACATAATATTTCAATTTATACAGATTATATCAGTTGTTTATAGGATTTATACACAATTATATATACAAATTAAATAATTTAGATAAATTTACAAGGGTAATGAGTATTTCTTTCCTTCTCCATAACACTATTCAAATGTAGTTGTAACAAGATTTCGGGGCATGCCTCTTTCTTCCCTTTAATGTTTGAATATATTAAAGTATTAGTTTAATCATAGTAACACCTTATGGGGGCATAAAAAGTCCATTCCTTCAAATTTTTGATTTTTCAAGTTTTAAAAAATATTCCTAGATACGCCTGCAATAGTGTGGTCCATGAGTATGGTGAAAAGTGTCAAGAAAAACTAGGAGGATCATAGCTTGATCTTTCCTCTTCTCTCACCATATTCTCATATATGGAAAATTTTGAAGGAAAATTTAATGATTTGTAGATTACTCTTTCCTCACCTCTCAAAAAATTCTCAAATATGGAAGGAATCAAAGCATATGGATTATTCATATTCTAAATTTTTCCTCTTCTTTACTATCTAGTATGGAAAAATATTGGGAATGATCACCCCCAATCCTTTGAAATAAAAACAAGTAAATTACAAATATTTAAGGAATGAAGAAAATACGATATCCTCCTCTATAAAATGAACAAGTTTACTCCTATGTTTTACATCTCCTTTATCTATACTTTTGAGTTAAATTTCAGGTTCTATTATAGACATTGATTACACTCTTGATTTAACCTAAATGGTTAATAATCTAGGAGGATAGTAAAAAATTATGTAGATTAAATTTATAAACTAGTATCCAAAGTTAATTACAAAAATATCAACAACAATCATTATACAAAGATAAAAAATGATAGATAATGAAATAAAGCATTAGAAATTAGGAAGAGGAGAGAACTTAGCTGATATCTTGAAATATTTTGATTTGAGTTTATCTTATGATTAGAAATGATCTAGAAGAGCCTCGAATACTGAAACTATGACCTATGCAGTTGTTTGGACTAGGGCGTATGGTAAATCCAAAAGCATATCCATATTATTTCCCTTTCTATACAATTTTTTACTTCTATATTTTAAGCCTCTGTAACATTTTATTGCTTGTTCAATGCTTCTAGTTACTCATTTCTAAAATCTATACCACAAAAATTTGTGAGATTTTGTGCAATTGATTCAAACTTTAAAACCCTAAATGGTGAGAGTGTTCTATAAAAAATGTTGGGTGGGTTTTGAGAACCCACGTGGACCACCAACGTCACCACTAATATAAATAAGGATCAAATGCATGTCATTCTCTCCTAGCATGTGATATCTAGAATATATACAATCAGATTGATAAGTGTTACCTTATAACAATGTGATTATAATTCATAATTTCCTAGCTTTACTTGACCTTTTGATGTTCCTTTTTACTTGCAAATATAATAAGGTGAGTTCCCTAGAATGAGTATGCCCAGAATCTAGAGCTCAAGGAATTCTTGGAATAAATTTGGTTATGATTTATTTTAGTATTTTCTCATTGGAAAGCTAGGTTCCAAGTAGAATTAATTCCATCCTTAATGAGAGATAAATAATTTGTTTATATATATGTAAACTAGGGAAATTCCAAATTAAAGTGTGCCAAAGGAATTCAATTTAATAAAAGCATCATTTGAGGGAATGGACCAAATTGAAAGGTCAAGCTATAGTGTATGGATGTTATCGTCCTCCCTATTTGTTATGGTCTCAGATGTATGCGTAGATGATATAAAACTTGGAATTGTGATATGTGAAGGTATATCCTTGTTTGATGAATTACTATGATGGTTTTGTGAACAAGTAGGTTGTGTATGCAAGAAATAATGAGTGAGACATAACTATAGATAACCTAATTGGTCAAATTTAGAAACTTTGTAATAGTGCATGTGTGTTGTATTATTTTTTTTGTTGTAAGCCATGGATTACAAATATCAGTGTCTAAATTTTCCCCTTTAAGTATTGAATTAAAAATTATGTACTTAAAGGAAAATTCACCTAAGTGCATAGACACACTTTTCCTTCACTTGGAGTGCCTTTTTATTGTCCTAGGAAATTTTTTTGTTCTAGTTGTTCTTTTTTTCCAAGATTGAGTTCTTGTAGAGAAAAGAGTGTAATCAAGGACCATATTATAGATAATCAAAATTTAACATAAACTTTAAACTTAGTTTTAAAATAGCAATATAAAAAGTATAAAAGAAAAGAAAATCAAAAGGTACACTTAATTGTTTTGTGAAAGAGGAGGAGAGATTACTCTCACTACCATTATAATAGAGATTTGTTGAACTTATCTTTGAGATGGTTGGAAGGACTTGGGGTGATCACTCCTCTAGTGGAATGTGTTAAGGAGAATAGAAAGAAGTAAACATGCACTCTGCATGGTGAAGATAACTATACGAGATAATGTCCTAGTTACTCGGCATCCCTCTAAAAGGATATGAGAAATTGGAGGTCACGCCTACAAGGATAGTAGTCACATCGACACTTCCGATGACCCGAGAATAAATATCACTATATATGAACACAAACCCAAGTGATTTACAAATTATCACACGATGTACTAGGATGATGCTAGCTTACATGTACCCTTGGTGCCTCCATAACCTAAACTATACCATGCATTCTATCATTGAAGTTATGTGTAAGGCTCATATATGTCCTTAGAAATTTGTACCAATTGATAAAATTAATTAATCTTCCCCCTATAAATAAATGTATGGAATGGGACATATTTACATATACTATTGTCCTTTTTATATTTTTTGGTCCTTATATATGTCCTAACCCATTCTATTTTGATCCATTTTCTAATCCTTTGACATATATTATTTTGTACCTCTTATTATTTTAACTAATTACGAGCTACTATGAGGGTAAAACATCACCCGATGGTTACCCCCTTGTTTTGGGCACATGAGATGGAGCAATGTGAGTGTGGCACAAACAAGAGGAATTATAGCTAATGTGCACATGTGTTTTATTATTACTCTAAGGGAGAATAAAAAGTAGGAGTACACGTGGTATATACCAAATTTTAACAAATTGGGCATAGATATATTTTAAGTGGTATGGTATGTGGGTTTGGTTAAAAACATCAAATAAAAATAAGAGATTAATATTTTAGCTTTCTCTTTTGTCACCTTAATCTCATATATAGAAAATATTGAAGAAAAAATGAAAGATCCATAGGCTACTCTTTCCTCACCTATAAAAAAAATATGAAATAGGGAAGGAATATAAGCACATGGGTTCTTCATCACCTAAATCATCCCTCTTCTCTACTATATTTTATGGCACACCATGGTTGATTGATCATGTAAATTTCAACTCTTTAAGACATGAAAAAAATGAGAGATCCTCCCTCCAAAAATGAATAGGTGTATTCCTTCCATGTTTTACATCACCTTTTTCTATAATTAAATTTAAATTCTATTATATATATATATATATATATATATATTGTACACTCTATGTTGTAGGTTTCATCATGGATTATGCCACCACCAAATTATCAAAATTCCATTTAGAGTGAAGGAAATGTGTGTGTACATGCTCATGTATTTTTTCCTTTAAGCAAGTAATTTTTAATCACACACTTAAAGAGTGTTTGTAGACAATAAAAGGTGTAGACAATTTTTAACTACTCAATGATTCCCCTTATTTCGAGTGCATGTGAGGTCGGAAGGAGTATCAAGTTGAAAGGAAGATGTGATGTTTTGATGAAACCGATGCCCACAAGAGGGAAGGGAGTGTGCTTGGTAGAAACCAAGGCACACTTTAAAAAGTCTCTAAAAACAATTTGTTAGTGAAAACAAGATATATACATATGTAAAAGACAAAGTGTAAGCTATAAAGTAAGAATATAAGGTAGACCATGAAAAGTGGGTTAGAAACATGGGACATCACTCATGATGTCACTAGAAAATGATGGTATAAGTGTCCAACAAGCATATAGGTAGTTAAAAATCAATACATAAGGAAAATCATGTAGACAATGAAAAAAATAGTAGACAATATTAAGAAAATTAAAAAACAACCATGGTAAAAAAACATTCCTATAAAGGAAATGTTGCACATGAAGAACACATTAGCATGTTACAAAGATAAAAAATTTCAAAACGTATATGATTTTATATAATAAAGTGTGTTAGTATGAGTAGGATGTAGTATAAAATGAAACAATAATACATGTTATGTGTATGAAATTGATGCCCCAAGATCATGTTATGGGACCGGTAAGAAGTAGAATGAAAAAATCCATGTTGCATTTAACGATCCACATAAATTATGTGAGCACAACTAGAAGGCAAGTGAACACGCATATGTGTAAGGAAAATATAACGACATACAATGTATCCAACTAACATAGTAATCAAAGTGTAATATGCGAGTATAAGTAAGTATAAATAATGTGTAACCAATATATGTAGTATGTTATGAGTGTGAATGGAATTGAATGGATGTGAGTGTGATAGGAGAAACGTGCCCCAAGCAAATGTGAATGATTATGCATGAGATGTGGTTAATTTATTTACGACACCTCAGCAATCAAGAATGATCAGTAAAAAAGAGTGTGTCATTTGAAAATCATATGAAATTGTACACTAGATATATAAATAAATTTATATGTGTAACATAAAGATGGAGTGGGGTTCTTATTGTAATAGTTCCTCAATAGTAATCTAAAACCGTAAAAACATGAGCACATCATTTGCTAGTGAGGTGATAATATTCACATACCAAAGATGAAGATTGCGTTGAGGAGCAATGGAAGAATGTGAAGTGGTAGCAACATGAGTGTATGATCAAAACCTGAATGTTAGATGAGATTTTTCTAGTGATTAGGGATGTATTGGTATGAAAAAAATGTTGATGGCTTAAGAAGCCAATGTGAAGAAGGATATTTGTGTGGCATATGAGATGATGCAACACTTAATGAGTGAGGTGGTGGAAGTGCATGATTAATTATTTGAGGTGATGGACTAACGATGACCTTAGAAGATGGAGAAGGAGACAAGTGAATAGAATAAGTAGCACACTTGTGTAAAATTGGAGAAACAAGTCTCTCGTGAGAGCGAGAGCCAAAAACAATGACACCCTTGTCTTCTAATTGTTGTAATTTGTCATGAAGGGCACAACAATCATTGTCACAATGGCCATTGATGCAGTGATAATTGTAATAAGGATGATCACACTGGTGATGCAAGCGATGAGGATGATGCTGATTAGAAGGAAAATTAATTAAGTGTTTATTAAGAAAAACATGCAACACATCATGAGGCTTAGCAAGTATGCTAGAAATACAATGACTTCGAGTAGGAGATGGTAAAGACTTAGGTGGAGAGCGACGTGGTGGCGGAGAAGGATGAAAATTATGCGATGGAGGAGATAGAACATTCTTGTTGGAGTATATCGATACCTTGGAGGATGTGAAACATATGGAAGAGGTGAAGAAGTATAAAGAGGATCTATAACATGTGTAGAAATTAAATCATGTTCTAGATCAATGACCTTATAGCATAAAAGTGTAAATGATTCACATGTATCATATTGAATCATTATTTTAAATGAAGAATGAAGCCACAAAAAAACTAAATTGATTTTCTATATCAATAGAATGAAATACTAACTTGTCCATGAAATAATTAAATTGTAAAATGTAATCAATAATAGTCACTTTATTTCCCTGATGCAAGCTAGGCAAGTGATCATATGTGACTCTAGGAACATTGTTTAGCATAAAGTTTCTAAGATAATTATCTTCCATTTCATAATATTTACTAATAGATATGAAAGGGAAATGAGTGTATCATTGAAGAGATTCATCAAATAGACTATGAAGGAAGGATTTTAATAATAATAAATCATTTCAAATAAGAAGTCATATCTAGAGAGTAATGCTTAAGATATAGATATGGATCTCCACTACCATCAAAACACAAAAATTTAGGCATGATAAAATCCTTAAGAAATGTTGAATTTTGAATTTTATTTTGAATATGATTGCCATGAAGATAATTATTATCAATATAAGTATAATAGGATTTTATTTTAGGAGTGAGAGATTGAAATTGAGATTGCAACTGAAAAACAACATGCATGAGTGATAAAATATCATGTGGAGGAATTGTAAAATATGTGAGAGGTGCATTGAATAGTTGGAGCTTACCATTATGAGTGATCATAGGAATGTGAGAGGAAGAAGTGGAAGGTGAAGAAGTTATGGGCACACTAGGTGTTGATGTAAAAGAAATGAGAGGTGGTACACTAGGCATAATAGAAGAGGAAAGAGGTGGAGATGAACATGGAATATTAGAAAAAATACTAGTAGTAGAATCAGAAGAAAGAATAAGAGGTGAGATAGTAGGAATGGAAGAACCATCATGAATACCATCAAGAAGACACCTCGAAGAAAGAGGAGTGGAAATTTTACTTTCAGCATTCTTACAAGAAGTAGAATCCTTATTCATGTTCATGCTCAAAATATACTCGATGTTGAAAACTTTTCACTGCAAGTATTTCATCAAGTGAATCATAAACATATAGTGAAGTAGGAAAAGAACTATCCTGAGCTATATCTTTATAGTCATTAGAAACATGTGGAGAAGGAAAAGAAACATGAGATACAAATTTACATTCATCCTTACTAGTATGAGAAATGGAATCATGTGTATGTACATTTTCTTCATGATTTTAATATACATCATTACAATCCAGGACTAATCATAAAATTGGTAATAGCATCATCAATAGTTTTAACATAAATGGAAGAAGGTGGAGTAGTCCTGGTGTATGGATTAATAAGGATTACATCCAAAATATTATCAAGCATTAGGAATAATGTTGAGAGTAGACTATTCTAAACTAGTAAGAATTATGTGTTCATTAACATCAAGCAATATTTGAACATTGTAAGGGTAAGTGCATGGAAACGGGGTGAGACTAAAAGGGGATCTTAAGTGAAAACATTTTTCCGAAAAATAAAAATCTTCAACTTCTACCAGTTATTTGAAATAGTTACACTCAAAATTGACGAGATGTTATAACAACATGAATTGTATATTGTTTAGTATAGTTTATAAGCTACTAAGTTTTTTTGAAAATGGTTAAGTGTAAGTGGGTTAAATATCTAAAATACTAATAGGTTCTACTATTTTTGTTAAAAAGAAAAGTAGACAATCGTAGTGCCCTCTCATTTTTGAGCACTAATTAGTATTTTTGAAAACCCTTTGTAGAAAGATTCATAGGAGCATCTAGTTTTTATAGATGTTTTTAGGATTTTTAGTTAGTATATTATTTTCAAAGTACAAAGATTTTAAATTTTTAAAAATAAGGGATAATTTTTAAAATATCGAAAATTAGGATTATTTTTAATATGTGTAGAATTAGTCCTAGTTTGTGACTTTATAATTTTTATTCAATTTGGATGAGTGAATCAAAAGATACATGATGAATGATAAATTTTTTTAAAAAAAGATATAAAAGATATAGTTAGAAAATAATATCTATGGAAACCTTAGAATAGTCGAAAAATATAAAAAACCATATATTTAGAAAGAGGATAGTTTTGTTGACATTGTAGGAAAAATTTTGAAAAGATAAAACTCTTTTTGTAGGATTTAACATGGTGGAAGGTAGGTTCTTGTATTGTTCTTCAAAAACATGCGAGGTTTTATGTTTATATAGGTCAAAGGGGTAGGTTTGGGAAATCAAAGCCATTCCAATACTTTAATCTTAGTTTGGGATCATAATTGAAGGGAACACAAGTGACTTATAACATGAGTGTGTTATAACATGTTTGTTTTATAATGTGCTTACATTCCTCCTTGTATAGGCATTATATGAGTTTGTGGTATGATTTTATTCACAAAAAATGTTTATTATTATTATTTATAAAGTATAAGTTTTTCATTTATTATTATTATTTATATTTATATTATTTCTTATACTTTAATTTTATTTTACTAAATATAAGAAATTTGATCACTTTACACCTTATGGAACTAGTCTCATAGCCCCACGAGTCACGGTTTGAGAGATGTTTCTTTACAATCTAATCTTGTCATACATAGGTAATTTTAAGGATTTCAAAGCATTCACCTAGAGCTTTTATCGTTTAAATTCTACAATCGATCTCTATTTTGGAAATAAGTCATTGTTTATGTTTTGGGCCCTTTTGGATTGTTTACTTGAAATTTGAAATAGTGTTAGATGTGTCAAAATTAGATTTTACAAACCTCAAAATCTCAAAGAAAACAAAAATTCCTTAAATATATACACTCATGAATTACCTTCTTATTCATAACAAATAAAAACACATGTGTTGGACATAATATTATTGGTGTTTACATTAAACTCAAGTTGCATCTATGGTAAAGGGTTTTAAGTTGGAATAGGATCCAACATGAGGTTTCAATCCTCGAAGGATGTAGATTCATTTGAAGTTCCCTATTTTGGTGTCATGAAGTGTTGCATAGTTGAACTGTTGTTTTGAAACAAAAGGGGCATCTTAACTATTTTGAAATTCTTATGACATATTCAATCCTTAGATAAAAATAGATTTCTTCAATATATAGACTATTCAAGTAGTTTTGTAATGCGTATTTTACTTCCTCCAAAATGCTAATAGAGCTCCTAGAATCTTCTAAAGAAGTCGGGTTTCACCATTAAAGTGTTTGTTCCTTGCACCTAGAAATCCCATTATTAAGAAGATAGTCCTTGAATGATAAAACATTCTCTAAATCTTCCTACATTACCTTCAAAACTTCCAATATTCCCCAACATCACCTCTTGATGCTTAATATATTCCCTAAACTCTCTCGGATGGTGTTTTATTAGCTCTAGAATGGTCAAAATAACTAGCATGGAAATTGAAAAATTTGGATCATTAAAATTAAGCAACTAATTGAAATTAAGGCTTCTTAGTCAATATTAATATTCCTTTAGTGATGCGGAGATTTTTTTAATTAATAAATTTTATCTTTCTTAGGTGACTAGGTGTGTCATGGGTCCACTTGGCGATGGTCATAGCTTGTACTTGATCCTACATTTGGAATCCATAGGAAATAATAGACAATTTCCCTCAAAATATATAATTTGAATATTTGAACTAGCTCTAGGTATCTTATAGGCTTAGGTGTTAAGTTACATAGTCTTCTCGAGACCCATAAAATAATAGTTGGAGGTTAGATGCTATTTTACAAATAATTTTCACATGTAAATATGATGTTTTTATTTTCTTCGTATTTATAAGGATCTTGAGGCTTCATACAACCATCACAATTTCCAAAGAATGGAAAATATATAGAAAGACTTATTTAGACAAGACTATACCATGTTTTGAAATTTAGTAGTATGTAGCATGAACATAATGAGTGAATGTAATCCTTTAATCTATTTTAGGTCATTGATCATGAGGACTTGGTGTTGAAAAATTCAAGAAAAAGGTAATAAGCTATCTAAATGATAATTTCTTACATTAAATTTTTGTTCACAATCCTAACTATGTGTGCCTAGTCTTAAGGGCCTAGAGTAGAATATTCAATGTAAAATTTAAGACTATGACTAGTAGAGTCCTTAATAAGTGTTTACAAAGAAAATAAGTATACCAAGAGTTTTAAAATCCCTAGTAACAGTTGGAATAAGAATAAAATAAAAGCAATATGCAAAATATATTCTAGTAGCATTAATTCAAAAATTGAGGGCTAGGAAGGATGTACTTTTCAAAAATATGGTATTTATTCCATGTGTTTGAAGTTGGTAGAGTGTCTAACAAGTTAGAGGAAGGACAAGGGCATTAAGAACTCATAAATTTTGGGGCATAAGGATAGATTATTTAGTGGTTAGTATGTAAAGGAAGCATTGTGCAATCATACTTATTTCATGTGACTGTCAAGACCAACCTTGAGAAATAGTTGTCTTAGGAAGGAAACTCATAAGGAGGTTGTATTTATCATTGAGGGAGTGGTGTTAGAATGTTTTGAATCATTCAAAATAGGGTAAAATCCTTATACAAACTTAATCAATAAGACCTAATTTTTTTCAAGCATATTACCATGAAGAAGTCTTGAGAGAGTAATGGTTTGTATGAAAATCCTTAAGTGAAAGAGAAACAGGTTGAGTGATTTTCATTAGTGATTAGGAGATGGATAAGCATAGTGAGATGAGTGAGAAAAATATTGAGTAAAATTCAAGGTGAAGATGAAAAATAGAGTTAAGAAGATTGTTTAGAGATTCAAGATAAAAACAAGGAGTCTTAAAAAGACAAAAGCTGAAAATCTAGCAAGATGGTGGATAAAGGAGTAACATAGCATTTAGGTGTGCCTTAGTAAGGTGTATGTGTGTGTTGAAATTTGGATGATAGGTTGAAATTTGGATGTGGATAAGACTCACATACCATTGTGAAGCATACCATTTTGATCAATTTTATCCATGTTAAAGTCGAAATTGAAGGCTTATGAACTGCTTTCCCGGACCTCCACAATGTATTGATCTCATTCCCAAGCACTAATTAAATATTTAGAAATACTCTTGGGAGGTATGTATTTTTTAGAGTATGAGATGATTGATAGCATCAAATTGAGTGTTCTTACATCAAAATGGATGCTCTCATAATGTAAAATATTATTAAGGATTTCTAGTGCCTAATTGTTTCCTCATAACTCCTTATGGAGCTTCTAGAATCAGCCAAAGAAGTCAAGGTTCACAAGTTGAATAATCATTCCTTGCACCTGAAAATATTCTCTTGAAAAAATATTTTTAATGATCAAAACATCCCTAAATCTTCCAAAACTATTTCGAACACCATTAAGTATTTCAAATACAACCTTATGCTACTTAATATATTTTCATAATCCTCCTAGAAGATGCACACAAGCTCCAAAATGGACGAGAGAATTATTATTTTACTTCACTTCAATGAATGGAATAATAGAATTTGTTAAACCATTTAGCAAACTTATACATGTTCACCTAATGCATTCAACATAACACAAGAGGTAGGTTGGACGAGAGAGGGATTCAAAAAGATTTGGGAGTAATATTTCACATTGTGGGTTGATTTTCATCGGTTCATTTTAAAAACCCTCTCAAAAATTATTATAAAATGGATGGCGAATCACCGAGTTGGACCTTCAAAATGATGGAAAACTTCTGAAAAATGGTTTTGCGGAAAATGTTGTTTGCAGGTCATGTTTTCCAATGGTTTCACATAGATAAATAGATGTTATAAGGTCATATTTTTGCTATGGGATGGATGCTCTATTGGAAAGAACATCCCTATTGGATGAATAATAGTAGGGCTGGTTGACCATATCCTTGTAAGACGGTCATCTAACTTGTGTTGGATGGATATCCCTTCCTGGTTGGACGACCCCGTTAGATGCCCTCCCTTTTTCTTTGGCATGAAATCCTAGATCATCATCTCCTTAGATAGGAGGGTTGTCCCTTTCTAGTTGGACAAATCCCATCTAACATTTATCCTTTCCCATTACAATGTCATCCTTTTCTACATGGTTTTCTATTGTGGTTGGTCGTCACTCTCTTTTAGTTTGATGTTTTCTATGTATGTTATGATATTAAGATGACCGTATGAATATCATATGTACTACACTCTTCATGGACATCAGGTATGCATCTCTATCTACTGTATATTACCAAACCTTTAAGCAACAACATAAAGAGGAGGAAAAATGTAGTCACAAAATCATGTACTTTAGACATTATCTAGTCCTAGTATCATCTTGCTATTCAAATGGGTTTTAAGTGAGCTTATTACTAATTAATCCCCATATTTTGTCCATTTTTATTTTCTTTATGTTGTCATTTCCGACGTTTTAACACATACTTTCCTAGTCTATTTTCATCATTTTCTATCTTTTTATCATTGACTAGGGTGCCCAGGCTAATACTAGGGCATTGACATGATAAGGAGTTGCCTAGTCCCCGTGGGAATCCTCCCGATTATTTTCCCTCTTTCCCACAAATTTTTGGTAACTTTCTAACCATTTGAACATTTATCTTTCTTATGATCAGCATTTTTGGGTGAATTACAAAATTAGAACAAGAGAACTATATAAATCTAAATTTATGAAACCGTAATGAGTGACCAGAACTAGTCATTACTATCATACACCTAGATTTGCATCCATATAAGACATATAGAGCTCATTTGCATGCATATATCTCAATCATAATGCACAAGTATGGTTTATCTACATCACACAAGTACATGAGGAATTTTATTCTACTCCATCCACCATTCTATTACATTTTCTACACATAGTTATTTTTCACTAATTTCACAAAGAGTGTGATTGACATAAGAGCATCTAGGGCATTATTTCACACACAAGCACATAAAACTACATCATATATGAGATGTCGTGTAACTCTCGAGTTAGTAATTCCACCATTGTGGTAGTTAAGGTTAGTTCTAACCCCTTCATACGCATTTTTATTTTTAGGTTTTGATGCTTGTTTTAGGGGTTTTGCAGGTCTATCTTTAATCATTCATCATTGCCAACATTTAGTATAGGGTATTGAATTGTAGATGATAGACAATAAGAATTTGTAACATCATCTAAACCTATAAATCTAGTTTTGGACCTTTTTAAAAGATCGGGAAACCCATAATTTAGACTAGGGTGGCCACGGCTGCCTAATCCTCTCCACATGCACCTTGGTCCACTCGGATTTCCTATTTTTTCTAGTTTCTAAACTTTGCATAGTTGTTTCCTCTTACTATTTTTCCAATCATCTCTATGACATAGTCCATCATGTTAATTGAATAAGCTAAGCTCTTTCTAACCCTTCTTTGTATATTATGGTTTCTATTTTCATTAGTCTAGTTACTTAGGTTACTTCCTATATTTATTTATTGTTCTTCGTAGTTTATATTAACTACTATTATTCCAAATTTTATTTAATAATTTTGGTAAAACCGATGTATCCTACCCTTTCTTCCTTAGATCATGTCTTCACTTTATCAAGTCATGACTCAACCTTCTTATCCTAGTTTTACACCTACTAAGGTTTCAAGTATAATTACTACTAATGTTGATTTTATGTGTGCATAGTCAATATCCTCATCTCTTTTTGCACCTAGGGTTAACCCATCCATTAATGTAATTATAATTTTTGTAACTATGGTCATAAAATCATGCACTTTATACATTATTTACCTGGTCTCATACTACTATTTAGAATGTTCTTGAGTGAAGAAAGTACTAACTAACCCTATCTTTTGGCCATTTTGTTTTATTTTATTTTTTCATTAATGACCTATTTCCCCCATATGCTTAGAAAAACTTCTATCTTCCTTGTAATTTTAGCCTTTACTTGGGGTGCCCAAATTATTACTTTGGGGTGCTTGTGAGCACCTTGGTCCCACTAGAGGAAACCCGGTCTTTTATGCACTTTCCTACCACTTTTGGGCTCCTTCTAGCCTTTTGAGATCTTTATTTTCTTTTGGTTTGGTCAGACTTTTTGTGGGTTAATTACAAAATTATACCAAGTGAACATTGTTAATATAAATTTATGAGACCATAATGAGGGACCTAAGATCATCTACTATTATCACTTGTCTAGAGTTGCATCCATCTATTGCATTGGAGACCACTTACATCCACATAGCTCCATCATCAAAGAATAACACTAGGACATTTACATGACACTTTATAGGGGATGGATTTGATTCTATTCCATACGCACACTCTACTACATTTCTACGTGTAGTTATTACTTAGTACTTCACAAATTATGGTACATATAAGAGAAACCTAGGGAATGTTCAAACACACTTGCACATAGAACTAAATTGTGTCTAGATGTGGTGAAACACTCAGTTATTAAGTCCACAATAGTGGTAGTAGAGGTCTATCGACCTCTTTATATCATTTTTATTCTTTAGGATTTGATGCTTGTTTTGGGTCTCGGTATGTCTTTCTTTCACATTGGAGTATTGATAACATCTCGCATGGGACAACGAAAGTGATGCAATAGAAAGAGAGAGTTTTGGACCACCTCTTAGCCTTGTGAAGATTTGTTTCAAATATTTTACAAAGACTAGGGCACCTAGATTACAAACCGAGCACTCATAGGGCACCCGGTCCTCCTCTAGGATCTCTAGTCTAGTTATATCCTCTAGCTCCACTCTTTTTTAGGATTTATTCATAGTCATTTTGATTATGTATTTCCATTCATAACTTCTACATTATCCTGCGAGCATCATTGTCAATGAGTTCTTTCATATTCTATCTTGTATATTAGGAATAGAATTTTCCTTTGCATAAATTTTTAACTTATTTATATACTTCTTTAATGCATTTATTTACTTTATTTGGATTTGTTCTTATCTTAGATTAACTATCACTAAACTAAATTTGTTAGTCTATTTTAGTTAATCATTTTGGTGAACCCAAGTTCTCTCATGATTAGGATCCTCATCTTTCTTTTATCAAGAGTCATAAAGTTACTCAAGTTCCTTTGTCTTAGTTGCTTAAAATTCATTCGACCATCAGAATATTTTAAAAAGAGAGTTACACTCCATATGTCATCCTACAAATAAGCCACACAATGAAATAAGTCCTATCTTCCATCACTTATCTGATGACCCTAGCCCTAGTGCTCCTCCATCTAATCAACCCCTATTGGACTCAATCCATGCTCTACATGATTTATTTCAAGATAAATTTAAGGCCATGGAATCCATGATTATATCTCTCAAATCTGAAATTCAATAGCTTAAGGATTCTTCTCAATTGCATGTTTTTGCTCCTTCTACATCTCATATGCAATCTATGTCCACTACATGTCATTTCCTAAACCTCTCATAATCAAGCATAATATAATGTAACATGACATTCTTATTCAGCTCCTTAGTCATCAGTTGATCACTCTACCACCTACTCATTAGTCTTCTCCGATCGGTTAGAAAATATCAAGGTTGCCTATATTAAATTTATCATCAAATCAATAGAAATATTGATAACGATTTACACAATTTGACATAAATAATCAAGCATATTGAGTGTCAAGGCCTTATTTTATTTAATTCACAACATTATAATACAAATGATAAATCCCATCAAGGTCCTAAATCTGATTTATCTATATGTAATGAGCATCAAAACAACATTACTCAAGCACCTCCTAAGAAAAATATCTCACAATCAGTTCACCATCTACTCCTACTCACCAATTACGACATCACAAAATTAATCACCTACTTAAATTAGTCCATAATCTCTTACTAATAAGTTGTCTATCATATCACCAAGTCAACCTAAGAAACCTCCCTTAAAAATTAGTATAACATGGCCTCCTCTCAAGTCTAATCTCCAACCAATCACTTTCAGTCAAAAAACTTATCCTCCTACTAGTGGTCATGAGACATTTTAAATTCAACACAATCACCTCATCCTAATGTTACTTTTGCCGACCATGCTTCCACGGCTAAACAAAAACTTGGTCTTTGGTAAGTGACAATCCTCTCGATGAATTTACATGATATAATCACACACACTTGGGAATAGTATCTATACCCCCATTTGAATATCTTTACATAATCATACACCGTGATTTTTGCAAAGGCGTAGTCATTACACAGTTTAGTGTCATCATTAATTAAGGACACACTCTTGTGCATTTTGTCCACACTTAATTTTTGATGGCTTACTATACTTGAACCTTGCACACTACATCCATGCATACATTACATGTCATAAACGATACATTATATATTCACTCCATTTTGATACTTTTGCATCTTTACACCATACATCATGCTAGTCCTCATATGAATAGACCATTATCTATGTGTCTTCTATTCTACACTTATCCTACATACTTTATAATTCAATTATATACATATAATTCATATTACAACACACATTTTCACACATATTCTATATACTATACCCGTCTTCATCATATATGATTCTAGCATTGCATCATCTCAAATTACATTTTACACATTGTTTCCTTCAACATGACACATCCTCATGGTCGTAACTTATACTATAATGTATTCTATGTGTTGTACTCACCACCCAATGATGCACTTTAGTTCCTTGGTCCATAATCAACTGCATAGGGTTTACTGAATGAAATGGAGATGACATTCATCATATGTTTACTATTAGATCTCATCATGTGACATTTCCATCTTAGTGACATACGCTTTAGTCTAAATCGTCACTTATTCTATCATTTTGCATTGGTATACACCTTAGGTTACATCACCACTTCCTCTTCTACTCTTGTAGTGATATACATTTAGAGATACATAAACACTCATCCATTCATCTTAAATAGTAATATACAATTAGGGTTAAATAATCACTCATTCATTCATCAAGTCATGATATATGTTTCAGCTAGAAGGTTCACACACAACTTTTCTATATATCGAATATTGTAGTCACAAAATCACAACTTTACTATTCCATGTATACCACTGGACATATTAATTTATAAATGGATCTTGCATGATAAAATCATGCACTAGTGAACTCTCTTTAGGTCTTGTCGTCACTCATTCAATCGTCATTGTGTTTGTCTAGTTCAGTCATCACATGTCTCTATATTTTTGTGTATATTTTAGGATGTCTTAGATGTCGTATTTTACTTGTTTTTCATCTTTTTGTGTCTACTCTGGGGTGCCTACGGTAGCACTAGGGTTCCCCTAGGTATCCCAATCCATGATTTTAGGTGCCTATGTCATCGTGATTTGTAGTCTCAATTTATATGTTCAAGGTTGGTACTAACGGTCACCTTTTGTATTCCCCTAGAATGTTGTCAGCATTTTTAAAGTCACTAGTGTCAAAATTTAAGCAATATATCCCTATATAAACAAAAAATTCTTACTAAATTATGGGAAATCTTACACATCAAGGGAAGCTATTTACCAAGGCAAGGGACAATATTTGGCATTCTACATATGTATCACACAAGCATAAGGGGGAAAGGGTTGTATTATTTCCATTCCATCCACCATTTTTGCATTCTACATCTACTTCTTACCCCCTACTATTGTGACATTGGCACTAGGGCATCTAGGGCAACAAATTACACACACACTCACATAGAACTACATTACATTCAAAATGTAGTGCATTACTCATTTGTAAGTCTAGTGGTTTAGAAAATGAGGTTAGTCGACCTCTTCATATGCATTATTCATTTTTAGGGATTGTTTCTTGGATAGAGTGTTTCAAGTTAATATTCATTTACAATGACATATAAGACAACACAGTTAGACTTGTGTGACAATAGTGAAATTAAGATAGAGACTTTTTGAAACTTCTAGTTCTAGATCCATAGATACCTCACGGTCTGCGAAGATCCATATTATAGACCCTGAGGTGCCCTCGGGTGCTCCAATAGACCTCCAAGTGCCCCGATAGGCATTCACCTAGTTCCAATGCTTCCTTATCCCTTTTCATTATAGCTTATGCAAGTCCATACACCAATCTACAACATCTCAACACACAACCAAGTAAGTAATTTACATGTTAATAATATAACCATCTTACTTCCATTATTTCAATCTAGACATTCAAATAAAAAACCAAATATAGTTAGTTTCCATATTCCATTATAGCACTTAGTTTTCTATTTAGATTAACTATTAAAATAGATTAGACAAACCCATCTTTCCTATTTTTAGTTAATCATTTTTCTAACTTGACCTTTCGCACACTTTTTGTCTTCGTTCTTTCATACTTTAGTCTTATCATTATTCTTTCATTATGTCGTATTTTAGTGTAAACCCTATTTATGACGAGGATGTCATAACTGAGCTTAGGGATTTATATAGTGCTCCCATGATTCTACCTCCCGCTACTCAAAAACTTCTTCTAGAAGGCCAACAATAGGTACCTACTAATCTTGTTGATTCTCCCATTGGTATATGCCTTGTTGATGATCTGGTTTCCTTTACTACACACCATGTCACCTCATTTCTTATGACCCTTCTTATTCCTCTCCTGAAACACCACCTAATGTTCTAGATCCATCCATCATTGATTATTTTCTAGGTATTGAATCCCAACCTCCACCCTCTCTTTCCACCATTCTTCCTACTCCATGCATATCTTCTACTCCTCCTATTCCTTCTAGTCCCATCCTTTTCCATAATATGCTAATGATATCATTGAACCTTCTACTGACCATACCATTTTCCATGAAGATAACAACATTCTTGATTCCCATCATGAATTTCCTTCCTTCTATACTTTACTACATGTGACTTTACGATCCCATTATTATCCTCTTCCGAGGTTGCCTCTACTCCTATACATGAATCTACTCCAACCATTTCTCCTTCCTCCTCTAGTTCTCCTCTTGTCTCCTCTCCCATCAAAGCTTCTTCTTTACCTACTTCACCTATTTCACCTACTACTACCACATCACCTCTTGACATCCCTATGATTACCCACAATGGCAAGCTTCATCTACTTAATACATTATTACCCTCTCATACTATTCCATCACAAGATATTATTTCCTTATGTATGATTTCATCGGTCAAATTCATACTCTCACTTTATAAAGTCGAGCTTATTATGCTTCCATTGACAACAATTCACTACATGGAAATCCAGTCCCTAAAAAGATTCACAATTTTTCCTTTCCAAAATAATTTTCCATGCCTTCCTTTATTTTATTTTATGGCAATGGTGATCATAATGCCCACATCCTAAATTATTGCACACTTATGGATAATTACTCTAATGACCGATTATTTCTTAAGGCCTTTCGTTATAGTCTCACAGATGATGCTTTACAATGGTATACACACTTACCTTCTGGGTCCATTAGTACTTTCTATGACATGGAGCACACATTACTCCATCACTTTATCCTTAATAATGGCCCTAGGGTTACATATGACCACCTTCATACCTTACACCAAGGCTCCTCTGAACCCATCAAGGAGTATATCTTACGATTCAATGCTTGCATACACTAGCTTATCTTCCAACCTAGTGACTTAGAAAATAAATTTATCTTTTGTCATGGTCTTCTCCCACCACTTAAGCTTAGACTCCAATATGATACTTGTGAATCATTCATTCTCTTGTGCTATAAGTTTATTGACATTAAACAAACATTTCTCCACAAAATACCCACAACTTTCGTTGTTGCTCCATTAGGCCTATCTATTGTTACGCCTCAACCAACTCTGTTAAATAATCAATGATCACTTCCATTGCTACCTAAAGCTGCTCCTAAACAAGATTAACCACCTTTACCTCCTCCAACCTTTTCTCCTCAAACTCCACCTCTACATGCAACTTCCATTACTCCACCTCCTTCTCCAACACCTTTGTATTTTCACTTGATTCATGAACACATGATATCCTTAGCACTCTCCTTAATGAGCACTTGATTTGGTTACCTACAAATCAACATCATCTCCTACACTCGATTACAACAACAACCGATCAACAATATTACAATTATCATCTAATTTATGGACATATGATTAATGCTTATTTTTCCTTTGTGCATGAATACAACACCTTGTAGAATCTCACACTATCTACTTTTCTCATCGGAGCATTCATTGTATCCTTCTCCTCATCCATGTTGACATTCTTTTCTTCACCTTCATCACCCGATGTTCTCTTAACTCATCACACTCCGCTATTACATTTTTATTCTAGACCTCAGTTGTAATTTTCTCCTCCACATACACTACATTCATTCTATCCAAATTATTCATAGTTCCACACTACTACAACTCATGGTTTCCTACCCACTTCAAATACCCCATATAAAATACACTTGACACTCCATTCGCTTCACCATTCCACATGTTTCCACCTCTACCCATCGCCATGGTCGTCGGTAGGTGATTCTTCTCACCTTCCTCTTGATGATGCACTTGTGTTCTTATAGTTCTTACACCACCATTGAAGGGTTATTTTAATATTATTTCATCACACTCTCTTGTTGTTCATCTAGCACACCTCAATCAATTCCTACTTGACACAATCTTACTTACACACTCATTTTCAAATGCTTTGAGGGTATTATTCCATGAGCTTATTCATCGATACACTAGGGGGCATCATTACTTCTCCTCCCCCTTAACTTTTGCTTCTCATCACTTTATCCTATTACATTACCTTCTACCATATTCATCATGCTATGTTTCTTCTACTATCATACATTACTCCATTTATTCTATTATCATCATTATATTACATTGCTTATACACTACATATTCTACCCATTTTAGTCCATTATGTAACATTCATTATCTACATAGTCATTCACCATACATATTCAATCTACCACAACTACTAGATCACCATATACATTTATATTCATCACATATAACACAACATACATACTCGAATGCTCAACATAACACCATAACATATACATTACACTACAATAACAACACAATGCAAATATAGATCTCATATATATCAAAAATAGGTGTCCATACATATAGTTTCCATATGATCATCATCACATAAACATTTGTATCATTGGGTGGAAAGGCCCCCTACATCATATACAATCATCACTATAACACGTCATAATCACTATTGCTCTCATATACTTTGAGATACCTAGAACTAGATGCCTCGTCACCCATGTGATGCCACATTTCGTGGCCTCAAAATTTATCTACTTGCCTCGGTAGTCTTCCTATCTCTATACTATGTTGTAAAAACACTATAAATCCATATAATGGGTGAACATGTCACAGGGACAAGGGAGAACAACCTACCACCTTGTGGTCATGCCGAGTCTCCTCCCATGCCTTGTCCCTCTCTAAAAAGTATCATACATGTAACCAATTTTATGGCAAATGACTCAAATAAATGGGCATGCTCATCCATGATGTCATCCACACTCTCTAGTATCCCTCCACATAGCACATCACTAGGCACATTTCGTGTGTCAATGCATCGATTTTTTTACTATCAACGACCAATAGGAATGTCATGTAACCATAACATACAACCCCACATTAGTATAACACATACAATACAAAATAATTAATTCATTAAGAACACTATAAGAATAAATATATGCTTATGTTATACCACAGAGACACCACTATATGGCCAAGTATTCCTCCTTCCACCCGATCCTCCTATTAGTAACTCCATAGCACTTGAAAATATTGGGTATAGCAACACCCACTGGTGTGTTTCCTACCATAATCAATAATCCTCCATCACCCCGCGTCATCACTATCCCACAACCGATATTACTTGGTTCTACCACATCTAACCCCGGTGGTATCAACTACTTCTTTGTTGTAGGTCCTTTGCCTTCCACCTTCCCTCCTAGGGGTTCTAACCACTCGTAACCATATATATGGCTTTGGGTCATGTCTTGGGCCATCCCAAACTGTCGTGATACTCTTTGGCACCTAAAAAATCTCCACTACACCTATAAATCAGTCCTCTAACCACATAGTCCTCCAAATACATCATAGCTCTATAGAATCCTCGAACATCCCTCATAATCTTAGAATGGCCTCCATATCAATAAATCAAGAGACATCTTGTCTATCAACTCCCTGAAACTATTTATATTCATGTTCCAATCGTGAACATCTACACATAATGTCTGGAAAATATATTTGGCTAAGCCCGCTCCCTCGTGGCCTGTGGCAATGGTCTCAAATTGGCTATATGCTCATATGCCCATACATATAGCAGTGTAGTGGACCCTATACTCCCACGATTCTCATCATGTGTAAACCGATACAATTACATGTATATGTGGGCCAACACACTCTATTCCTATGCATATCTCATCCCATCCTCCTCTATCCATTGATGTATGGCATGCATCTTATATAATATGTCGACACCCTCCCTCTAATGGTATACATGATGCTATCACCACTAGGATAAAATTCTACAATCATGAAACCCCCAACTCCAATATCACATCAAAACTAATATGGGCCTCCATACGAACCTTGGCCCCTACAAAATATCTTCTAACAAAATGCATCTTCTACTCAATATCCACTACTATCCATCACCTTTACCCTCTCTCTAACCACCGCAGCAAGTGTAGTATGTAATATACATTCTCTAACATAACTATCATCTCCTTCATAGGAAATAAAAATGTGAATGTGTTTACACACCACTTCTCATACAATGCGGTCAACATGAGCATATTATGGGGCACATCCCCAATCTATGTTATATGCCACAGGCCAGCTTGTTCCATCACATCCCAATCCTAATATGAAAAACCTAATCCCAAAAAAGTAAATTACTCAGTGTTGACCACCACGGATCTCCCTCGAGTAGATATCTTTGTACACAACACAAAACAACAAAAAATTCAATGATTAGAACACTTCAGTTTATCAAAAGCACCTACTCAACGTGTTATAACCCGATTCACTAGAAATATTCACACAGCCAAAATTTTCTAGACTAGGGCTCTCAACACCATCACTGGGACATCCCAGAGAAGGACACTAATGCCTAGATCTTGGCACTCTAGTCCCAAGGGTCACTAGTGCCCTCACCACTATTATCTAGGTCCCAAACGCTGAGAAAATCAAAAATCTCAAAATTACAAAAATTCACCTCAACAGCCTATTACACCCTACATTTTACAAAAATAACACACTTACCAACTCTTGTAGTCATAAGCGAATGCCACCACGGTCACCACTCTCTCAAATCAGGTAGGATGTATTGGTCTCACTTACACATCTCTACTCACTCTTTGTTTACACTCCTACACTTACAATGAAAACAAATGAAGTGATAAGTTACCTTTTCAATTTACTATTTATAATCACTTTACAACTACCACCTTTACTATGGTCTTCCTTTTGCACTTATTACCACAACTAATACACCTTTGACCATTTTCGCCATATCTTGTGCATGTTAACTCCGATTTGGACCCCATTTATGGAATTATTTTCATTTTAAAATTCCTCCCGCCAAATATAATACATGTTTAACACATGTTTTTACCCCAAAAAAATTCCTAATCATTACAACCGTGTTTTAACCTCTTGTCGTTAATTTCATCTTAGAGTATGTTTCTTTTACCACTCCCTCTTTCACTGAAAGGAGGCATATCACTAGGGATTCCCATATAATCCCCCTTATGTCACCACATTTACAAATACTTTAAATCCAACACTTCTTAATTTATGCTACCATTTTTCATAATCAATATCCCCTAATCACCTAATCTAGTGGCAACAACCATATAATGTTTATAAAACACAAGCACATATCATAACCTAGAAATTCCTCCTAAAGACCCAACTTGGGGGCAACAAGTAACAAAAAATCATTTTGGGCATCACCCTATTTCTAGAAAGCTTCCCCTAATGACCTAACTTAGGGACCAATTAGTGAAAACTCTCTTTATGAGTACTAGTCAAAACATTCATCCAACCAATCAAAATTAACATGCTCAAATTAAATCATATCATTTAAACCTACAAGAAGTCTCCCGAGAGGACCTAACTTGGGAGATACATTCATCACTTCCTTCCAATACAACCTAATTTGGGGACTCTATTTAATATTTTGCATTCTCTTCTATATGACCCAACTTTGGAACACATCTCTTTTCTCTATCATGTTCACTTCCAAATGACCCAACATGGAAGCCATCTCATTTCTCTATCATGTTCACTTCTAGATGACCCAACTTGGAATCCATCTCATTCTCTATCATGTCCACTTCCTAATGACCTAACTTGGAAGCCTTTACATTGTGGTGACACTCAAAAAGCAAAGTAAAGAGTTCCTTTCCCCTTATCACTCCTATATGGGTCAAATGTTTAAACCAAAATCATCTAGATCAAAAAATCACCACTCTTTGATTTGATTCCATATACATCAGCTAAATCTTTAGGATGTAGTTAACACTGAGAATAACACACTTTTCCCCTACATTCCTCCTTTGGCGAAAGGATGCCCAAATCCTCAAATTATTCAATTTTTATACAAATTGTTTGGGTTAAGAACTGATCAATCCCTACTGATCTATCCATAATCACATTTGAAATCATCCTATATTACCATTTCCATTCACCAGGACATTTATATTTTTCCTTTCTGTTACATGGATCTACTCATTGATCCATGGTTCACAACACTTTTTATTCTATCGGCACACTTCTCTATATATATCTACATTCTCGCTACATCATGGGCTTCTCTATCTTTCTCTTAGGTATGCATCTTTGTTTAATTTATGTTACGAGATTATCACTCACCAACATAAAGTTGAGGAAAATTTAGTCAAAAATCATACATTTACTATTACATTTATATCACCGGGTATGTGAATTTATATATGGATCTTACGTGATAAAAGTATTCACAAGTGACCCATCCCTAGATATTTTTTTCACTCACTACTCCTCATTATGTTTTTTGGTTCAGTCATCACATTTCTTTGCAGTTTTGGGCATATTTTAGGATGTCTTAGATGTCTTATTTTACTTGTTTTCATCTCTATATCTCTATAGGGAACCTAGGGTAACACTGCGGCACCATGGGGCTCCCTAGTGCATGATTTTAGGAACTATGTCATCATGTGATTTGTGGTCTCAATTTCTAAGTTCTAGTTCATTTGTAATAGTTACCTTGTGTATTCCCCTAGCTCGTAGTTGGTAGTTTCGGGCCACTAGTGTTGAAATTTGAGAAAGAGATCCCTATATAGACAAAGCATACTCACTACATTATGAGCAGACATCTTACACATCAAGGGAAGATATCTAGTAAGGAAGGGGACTGCATTTGGGCTTCTACATCTACATCACACAAGTGTAGGGGAAAGGGTTGTATTCTTTCCATTCCATCAACAATTTTTGCATTCTACATCTAGTTATTTCCCCCTACTACTATGCCATTGCAACTAGGGAATCCTAGGAAAAACAATTACACAAAATATCACAGACTACTACATTGTGTTTGAAATGTAGTTCAATGCTTAGTCTTAAGTCCACTAGTTTGGCAACTAAGTTCGTCCAACTTATTTATATGCATTCTTCTTTTTGGGAATGATGCTTGGATAGGGTTTCTGATTAATATTCATTTACAACAAAATACATGAAAATATGGTGACACTCATGCGATAAGATTGAAATTAAGAGAGATAATTTGTGACACCTCTAGTCTCGGATCAAAGAGCTCCCACATACTCTACAATGCTTAGATTATAGACACAGGGCACCCTAGTACTACTCTAGGTGCCCTGGTATAGGCATACAAAACTATCTAGCCCTTCTAAAGCCATTTTAATTACATTTTTCCATTCCATATGTAAATATGTAACACTTCAACACACAACCAAGTAATTCATTTATAGGTTAGCAATATGACCCTCTTACTCCCATTTTTTAATCTATATATTCAAATATGAAACCAAATGTAGTCTCCATATTCAATTAAAGCACTTTTTTTCCTATTTAGATTAACTATTAAAATAGATTAAAAAATCCATCTTCCCTAGTTTTAGTTAATCACATATAACCAACCTACACATAGAAATTTATCATAACACGTTAGACACAACACACACTATTCGACCATTTCTTGATGACACTCTCATTTAGGGAACATTCTTAATCTGTGGAGGGGACAAAAAAATGAACCTCATTACATACATTCCCATTCACTCATGGGGTATGCAGCTCCTATCACATCATTTTTTATTCCATTCCATCCATCCACAATATACTACAAATTATGGTTAATTTTATTCTTTCTTACTTTTACTTGTTCATGGGAATATTTTACACATGCTAATTAGCTTAATCGTATATCATATCATACACACATGTGCATTCACTCCCTTTCTATTTGTGATTAGAAATATATGTCTCTTACACATAGCATGGATGCTTACCTTCTACCCTTCATACACCGGTCATTGGGACCATCCACACATTCATTTCTTCAAATTTCTATTGTTTCATTTTGTACTTAGCACTTTTAATTACTTGGTTACACATGATTTTGGCATACTAGTTATCCTTCTAACATGCTAATGGGTGCTTCATGTCTAGCATTTGTTATGCATGGATATTTACTTCCATATGTGTCTTTTATATTGTCTACTATTATTATTTTTCATGTATGTGGGCCTTGCCTAAATTTAGTGTGCACACTTGTTTATTGTTTGCAGCCATGATGGCCTTGGGTGTCTTGCAAAATCATGAGTAATGTCCAATTTTGTAGCTGAGTTTTGCATCTTACTTTTCTTCTTACGTGTCTACATTAATTTTATTAGTAGCTTACACATTGTTTGTATAGCTTATACATTGGTTTCTACAAGCATGTTTCTCCACACTTGTTTTTGGTTATCCTTATTGTTTTTCTATGTCTCTATTTTTACAAAGCTCTTTCCAACATACATGTAGTTGGTCCTCTTTTAGGGATGAATTATCCAATCAATAACATCACATGCACCCAAAGCAGGGCATCATTCGGGTTCACATACTAATAAAACACAATTACATCGGTTCGATTCAATGAACCTTTCTCCTTGGGATTGTGGGTTTACATACAACGAGTGGGTTTAGACTAGTCTACGAACTCCATACACAACAAATTTTATAGGACATGGTATCCTTAGCATTTTGGGAAGAAGTTATAGGCTTGTAATTTACATTGGATATGCCTCTCTACAATACTTTATCCAAAGGCGTCGGATCACCCAAAAAACCAAGATGATACATAAATCTCTTCACACACATTCATGGGAGCAATTAGATTTTGGAGGACACGGTGAATTTACTCCCTACACTTCTTCGGCCTATGGTGTGAGATCGTCCATAAAAATAACAATACAAGATATCCTTCTACACTCTCTTTCTCAACATGGATCATGTGCACATGTTCCATTTACACTCATTTATTTATGTATAATTTACATTTACCTACATATGCATGAATCTTTTAGATTGCATTTTTGACATACATACATATCTATTTGACAACTTGATCAATTTTTCCTTGTAGGTCCAGCCATATGAGAAACAATAAGTCAAATAGGACAACAACAATGAAACCAACACTATACGATAACATAATGTAGCACACACATCACATTTTTATGTATGTACATCATAAACTGCACTAACTACACACACACATTCCACCCTAGGTTCACTCTCATCACTTTTTATTTGCACATTTTTCATCTTTAGTTTCCACTCTCTTTAATCTTTTTGTTATTCCATGCTTTGTCTAGTCCTTCCTCTTGTTTCTACTACACTCTCCATGGACATGAGGTATGCATCTCTATATACTTTATATTACCAAAATTTTACTCAACAACATAAAGTGGAGGAAAAATGTTGTAAAAAATCATGCACTTTAGACATTATTTATCCCAGTCTCATACTACTATTTAAAAGGTTCTTGAGTGAAGAAATTACTAATTAACCCCCATCTTTTGGTCATCTTGTTTTATTTTATTTATTTATTAACGACATCTAGCACGCATATGTCAAATTATATTTTAGCTTCACATGTTATTTTAGCCTCAACTGGGGCACCTAGTTTAGTATCTTGGGGTGCCCATGGGTGTCTGGTCCCACCAGGGCAACCCTGGTCCTTTCTTACACTTTGCCACCATTTTTTGGGCTCCTTCTAGCCTTTTGAGATCTTTATCTTTCTTTTAGTCATCCTTTTTGGGGTTAATTACGGAATTAGAAAAAGATGACCCTATAAATATAAAGTTATGAGACCATAATGAGGGCCTAACATCATTTAATTATATCACTTGATCTAGAGTTGAATCCATCTATTGTATTGGACATCACTTGCATCTACATAGGTCCATCACCAAGGCACATAGATAGGACTTCTATATCACACTTCACATGGGGAGGTATTTTATTCTATCCCATACACACATTCTACTACGTTTTCTACACGTAGTTATTTCTCTCTACTTCAAAAAGTGTGAATGACACAAGAAAATCTAGGGAATGTTCACACACATTTACACATAGAACTACCTCGGGTTTGAGATGTCTTTAATGGTAAGTTACTAAGTACATGATTATGGATGTTGAGGTAATTTTGACCCCTTCATATCAATTTTTCTTCTTTAGGGTTTGATGTTTTTTTTGGGTTCTTTAAGGTATTTCTTTCCCATTGGAGTATTTATGAAATACGACATGGGACAATGAAGGTGATAAAATAGACAGTGAGGATTTTAGACCATCTCTTAGCCCTATGAAGATCAATTTCAGATATTTTTCACAAACTAGGGTGCCTAGATTGCAGACAGAGTGCTGCACATGTCCTAGTCCTCCTCTAGGTGCTCCAATCCTTCTATATCCTGAGCTCTATCCTTTTTGGGACTTCCACACTCTTTCCTAATTCCATATTTTCCAGTCATTACTATGATACTATCATGTGTGCATGTGTTATCGGTTGAGTTCTTTCCTCTTCTCTTTTGCATATTAGGGTTATCATTTCATTTTGAATAATTGTTTAACTTATTTAAATACTTCTTTACAACATTTATTTACTTTATTTACATTTGTTTAGAGCATATATTAGTTATTCCTAGACTAAATTTAGGTACTCATTTTAGTTAATTAGTACCTTCCTTAACCCTCCTATGGCTCCACCTAGTTCTATCCCTCCACCTATTGCTTCAGAATATCCTTTTCCTTCTTCTAAAGGATACTCCATTATTGTGAAACTTAAAAATAAACCCACTAAGCTCTCTCTTTTTGACTTACTGTAATGAACCGATTATTGTAACACACTAGAAAATACAATTTGTTTTATTCATATTGAAATAAATAACTATATGATAGCCTTTGCACATCTCATACCATATCTTCGTAATTATGAACATATAATATATTTCACGAAGAATATCTATCATCTTTCGCTAAAAGCAATCTATGTGTGTCTTTTTCTCATTACTATCATTGTTAGCACAACTTGTATTAAATGAGTACTTATTGATAATGGATCAACCGTAAACTTGTGTGTTTATTTTCTTGAAAACAACTGGGTATTACTAATAATCTCATTTCTATAAATTTCACTATCATCCGAGGTTAAATCCACCATTTGTACATGCTTAGAACCATTTCATTCTACATTCGAGTTAGGCCTAAGACTGTTCTAACTGATTTCTATGTTATAGATGCCTCGTTTCAATTCAATCTCTTCTTAGGTAGACATTAGATTCATGCAATGCTAGCAACTACATCTACTATTCACCAATGTTTCAAAATTTTACATGGTACTATGAACATACAATGAATGGAGATCCAAAACCATTTAAATATTGTCACATAGATCCTATTATTGATATACCCATCACATGTCCACAAGACATCCCATGCGTAGTCTCAACACATATGACATTGGTCAATCTAGTACTTCACTACCTTCTCTCATTCCTATGAGTACTCCAGATATTTCTTCTCATAATATGGATATCATCTCACCCACAATACCCGGTCCAATAACCACTTCTTCTTCATCTATTGAGGCACCTTAAATTCCTTCCCCTATTATAAATCCTAACAATATATTCGTTAAAGAAATAAAACACAATGATGCCCACACAGATGATTATGAGGACTCTGATGAATAAATTAATGCTATCAAACTCACTGATGAAGCATTAGGACAACTTAACTTTACTCCTATAGATGTAGAAGAATCTTATTTTGAAGAAACCTTTGTGGCTGATGGCCTAGGTGACTATAAATTCAAGAATCCTCCCATTACTAATGCTATGATACTATACTAAGGTTTTTAAATAGTGTAGACACTATTTCATAGTCTCCTCCATGGGATGGAGCTTTTCTACATCCTTTTACATGAACACTATTTATCAACATGTCCTTTTGGCATCACCTCCCAATTGACTCTACTTTCTTAGATACTATCTGTACATGCCTAAAATGATAGTTTGGTTAGTTTTTGCATAGAGTCAATGAGATCTTATCACCTCTTCATTTACCATGTTGATGCTCAAAATAGTATTTCCCTAGTTTTCCTTTGAAAATCTATCGATTTAGGGCCTTTGTCACTTTCTTCTTCCTCTGTTGTTCCTGGTTAATCTTTGTTTCCATTTTTAATCTATTCTTGGGTCGTAGATCACTTATGGTTGCATGATCTCCTCCTATTTTATTTGTTGCTTTGAAAAGATATTTTATTGAGTCCCCCATGTTTTTCCTTCAAAAATCATGTTTTCCCATTCTCTCTATCCTCCACGGTTGGGATTTTCTTCCTTACTATTTCTTCCCTAAGTACTTCATAAAAAAATGAATGGATGTATCTCTATGTTTCTCATTTTTCTTAGATTTTTCTTTGAATTGTTGACAAAATAGATAGGGTAAAGGTTGAAGGAGGAATACCTATTCAAATGTTGGTTGATGAGTTGTTGCACACATATGACTTCCAAATCCACATAGCTAATCGTGAGAGCTTCCTTTTGGCTAAGAGGAACTACCTGTAATGAAAACAAGACCACCATAAGGCATTAAACAATATAGATAGTGAACTGCCTAGCGTGAACTAGATCCGGGAAGTATGGTACTTCCTAGATGGCTATTAGTCCATTGTTTTAAACAAATTAATGCTTAAAACAAGGTAAATCCTATTTTTATTTTGAAATGATTTAGGTATCTCACTTAAAAACACAATAAGAAAATAGATCTAATCTAACAGACTAAGCTAGAATAGAATCCATAGGTCAAATGGTCGGTTCTAGGTTTTGCAGGTCTGATAAAGGTTTTGGGTAGGTCACAGGTGAGTGAGGGTGAAGTAAAATTAAGTGGATAGGTATCTGTTTAAGGCTATGTAGGCAAACACAGAGACCGACATCGCTTAGGGGGGGTGACCGACCGTGGTTAGGTATAACTAGCCGTTGATACTCATGAGATCCGGAAATGTCACAGAATGGGTTTTGGTCTCCTTTGTGATTACACAAAGGATTCGGTTGGTCGAAAAAGGTAATGGGTGACTGAGTAGGTTTTTGTGAGATTTTAATGGATATATGGAGGTGAAAATGTTGGAGAAGGTCAATAGGGATCAAGATAAACAATGGGTGATAAAATAATGATAAAATGAAATAACCAAGAAAGTATGATGTTGTACTTACTTGGATTTCATTTCTGAAAGTCTATGTGTGAAGGATGGAGGTGTTGATGATGGGTTTGAAGGCTGCAAGTGATCACCAACTGAAGAAAAGCTTCTGCATGGGCTACATGCACACTCCTCTTTGCTTAGATAGATTAGAACATGGCTGGGATGGTTATGCAGAGAAGATGCTCAATCTCCTTCCTTGGATGTGAGTTCTTGCTGGAATTGGCTCTCTGAAGATGTGTTATCTCTTTGAGATTTCATTCTTGCTCATCAAATTTCTTTCTTCCAACTTCCAAGTTCCAAATTCCAACCTTGAGAATAAGGTTGTTTTGGGGTTAAAAGGGTAACCGACATGGTCCATCTTAACTGGCAATTTTTAGGGGTAACCAACGTCGGTCAAGGCAGGATTTCCTAGGTTTACCAAACTTAGGGAGATCCTCCTAATTTCCTCGATCTTGTGTCGTTGTCCCGTAGATTAGACTGGGAGCTTCTTGTGAGCATGTGAGAATGTGGTTAGAGGGAATGCAGGCATTTATTTTTAAGGCTTGGGTAAGTCTTAGTTAGTTATGGTAACTTGATAAGAATAGTCTTAGGTTGAGTTAACATGGTGAGGTGTCTAAGTGAATCAAGTTTTGTGTAGATATTATTTAAAAAATATATTTAACTAATAGGTATGGTGAGGATAACGCATTAATCTAATTAAATTAATTAAATTAATATTAGTAAGGTGAAGGGGGAGTGTGACCTAATTTTAGTGTCTACATTTTACCCCTTTTTGTTGTGTAGCTTGTATTGGTAAGTAACAATAACAAAAATAAGATGTGGTTGGCCCGTGTGTAGGTGAAGGTGATCCCCATCAAACTAGGAACTGACGAAGCAGTAGGCTAAAGTGGTGAGTGGTTTGATAAAAGGTAAATGTGAGAAAAGGTATGTGGGTACAGGGAAGAAGGTGAAAGGTCTACTCGGTGATCTAGGTAATGGGTTAGGGTCAAAGGTAGCAGCAATCAAACGCACACAAACGTATAAAATGTAACACGCTACCAGGTTGAAGAGCAGAAAACTCTACATCGTCTAAGGTCGATAGGTTTATCCAAACAAGGGTGAAGTGAATTTGGTATCCAAGGTATAGGATAAGGTCAGGAAACACAATGTAGGTTAGGTGTAGGAATGTTTAGGTATGTTCTGTACACCAAAGGTAGGGTCAAGATAAATGGTCATGACAATAGGCTAGGTAAGGTCATTAGGTCAACAACACAGGTAATAGTGCCGCAAGGTATAGAAACACATGAGGTCAAAGGTCACTAGCGATGGTCCAGGTCCAAATATCGAGATCACGGCACGGGTAAGGCCGAGGTAGGGGTAAAATAATAAGGCATCAACAATGGATGTGAGGAGGTTGAAGAAGGTGGAGGGCTAGAGGTGAAGGTAAAGTGGTCTAGGTAGGTGTAGGGGGGGCAAAAGAAAGAGGAGGTAAGGAAAATGAGGTAAATGTGAGGGCAATGAGTATGCAGGGTAACCAACATTGGTCGTAATGAACTAATGACGGTGTAGGGGAACCGATGATGGTAGTCAGGGCGAAGACTGGAAGCATGATCAAGGGTTAACCGACTTCGGTTGGTTTCGGGTAGGGTATAAAAAGTGGAAAACCTACATTTTAAAATTCATTTGTGCATTTGGAAAAGGAGAAAAGGACAAGAAGAGAGAAAAGAGGAAGAGGAAAAAAGAGTACAACAGAGAGGTTGGTTGGTGAGCCACATAGGTGAGATTGATTGGGTGAGAGGTGGGGTCACGAGATAAGGTGGCACAATTCATGTGGCTGAGGATTGGTTGTTCTTGGCTTAATGGCAGAGGTAGGAGAGGGGTTGGGTGGTCCACTTGTACAGTGCTAGATATATTGCCACCGGCGTTGGCAGAGGGATGAGGTAAGCTCCACACCATTGCTTAATGATTTGATTGATTAAGTAGGTTAAAATATGGGTTGTAATAAAAATGTGGGGAGGTTTTGAATTTTGGATTGGGAGGTAAAATGGATATAATTAGGTTGGGGAGGTTGGAATGTAGGTCAATAGGAATGGGAAGGGAAGTAGGGAAGGTTTAAGTAGGTTTGGTTGGGTAGTTGGGTTGATTCGAAAAATTTAAAAAAAAAAAAATGGACGGGGTTTTGTGTTGTTCAAGGCACCACAAAGTGACCGGGGTGGTCATTCAAGGTCATGTAGAAGCGCATCACCATGACAAAAGTGACCGATGGTGAATAAAGGATACCAAAGTGATGATGGTTATGGGTAATGAGAGTTGGTGTGAAAATAAGAAAATGGGGCCAGAAATAGGAAAAAATGGGTTAGGCAGTGGAAATGGATGGGCAATGGGTAGGGTAAGATATGTAAAGGTGTGGGTAGGGTATGGGTGGGTTGGGTAAGGATTAGGGTAGAGGGGTTTGGGAAGAATAGGTGGTTTGGGGGTGAACACAGGGTAAGTTGGGAAAGCGTATTAATACATAGTGTTGGTTAGATGCAGCTCGGATGAGCTGTGGATGAGGGACCGAGAGCCACTTATATTACTAGAGCTACATGGATAGGTGACTTTCGAGGAGTGGAGTCACATTGATGATGTCAGCCTAATTGGGATCCACTATTATGGGTGGGTTGTGAGAGAGTAGAGTTTGATGGTTGCACTCATTGAGAGATGGGATTCAATGACTAACACCTTCCACTTACCGATGGGGAGATGACCATCACCCTAGAGGATATATATAGGATATTGAGGCTACTGATTAGTGGAGCCCAGGTTTACTCAGTGACATCTGAGGTTGCATGTGAGGTGTATAGATGAGGTGTTTGGAGAGAGAGTGGGTGAGTTGTGCTACCACAGTGCCAACCTGAGTTACAGAGAGGTTTATGCTTGCCCATCCTAAGGAGATGAGGTTGATAGTGTTGATGATGGAGGTGATCAGGTGCTACGCATTGCCAGATTCAGAGGGTGGGAGATTCCCACGGTCACTAATGGGTGTCCTTCGGGACATGATGATTGATCATACTAGTTTTACATGGGCACCGACTTTCTTGGTGTAGTTATATAGAGAGTTGTGGGCCTACGGATGATTGCAGAGATTCAGTCTGTGTTGCATTTTCCTTCTTCATTGTTGGGCCTATGAGCACATTGTGTGTGTGTGACCGAACAGGCCTACCTCCGGGAGAGATGCATTTGAGCGGGGAGTCATTCAAGTTGGTTATAGGCGATGGGTGCTAGAGGGCGGTGTACAGAGAGCCCGAGCTACATATACGATGTAGCGTATTATAGACAGAGACTGGAGAGCTTGTCCAATGTAGATATAGTCTGGAGACCCTATGTGACTTATCCCTCTTACAAAGGGATGTATGCAGAGCTGGAGGGACTATAGTTACAAAGATGGATAGAGGGACATCGTGCCAGGGAGCACAAGATGATACCTATCGACCGAGTGAGGTGATAGTTTGGATTAGTGCAGGATGTGCCCCACCCTCCCACATTATAGGAGAGAGGAGGTGGAGAGACCTTTGTCTCCACCCCATCCACAGAGTTGATAGGGGAGGAGGAGGATCCCATGGACCATCACATATGATGCGGGGGTGACAGTGGCATATAGCCAGTGGTGGGTCAGTAAGAGGTAGGGTTAGGTAGGGACAGCTGGGAGGCAGGGGTCACAGGTATAGGCCGAGAGGCCAGAGCCACAAATAAGTAGAGAGGTGAGAGCCTTAGGTACAGGTACATGAGGAGGAGCCCAAGCTGTAGATATTAGTAGATGGTGTGATGAGACCACCACAGATAGTCTCGAGTGAGCAGACACAGTCTCACACATATAGTGCCGAGAGTGTAGGTGGTTGGCGAGCCCAAAGGAGAGAGCAGAGGACATCGATCAATGCATGGGGTCAACATTAGATGCCAGGCTATCTAGTTGGTAGATTGAGAGTAGTGAGCCACCACTTTGGGTCAGAGGGGACTATCGACACTACAGATGAGGTAGATATGTTATAGTAGATGTGAGACAATATATCACCTATTTTTGTATTGTTGGATTTTGGATGTATACTGGCTTGTGAGCCAAAGAGATATTGTATTTATTTTTTGTACATGATACCGACCTACGAGGAAAGACATTTTTGTATTGGATAGTGTCCTGTGAGCCAATGATGATTATTTTGGAGATACGTTATATGTGATACGGGTGTACATTATATTGATACACACATGTATATATGAGGAGATAGATGATATTCAGTGTGATGTCATTTGTGATGTGTATGAGTTTTACTTTCCTTTGATATGGATGGAAAATAGATGAGCTAGGCATGATAGAGTCAGGTCATAGGCATGGATCGAGTTAGGTGATAGGCATGGATCGAGTCAGGTCGGTTTAGGCATGGATCGAGTCAGTTGGTTTAGGCATGGATCGAGTCAGTTGGTTTAGGTATGGATCGAGTCAGGTTGGTTTAGGCATGGATTGAGTTAGGTCGGTTTAGGCATGGATAGAGTCGTTTGGTTTAAGCATCGATTGAGTCAGTTTGGTTTAGGCATGGATTGAGTCAGGTCAGTTTTAGGCATGGATTGAGTCGAGTTGGTTTAGGCATGGTTGAATTAGGCTGGTTTTAGGAATGGATTGAGTCGGTTTAGGCATGGATTGAGTCAGGTTGGTTTAGGCATGGTTGAGTTAGGTTGGTTTTAGGCATGGATGTTCATTTCAGTATTTTGATAACAAATGGTGATATAAATGCATGAGATAGTGTAAAATGTGGAAAATGTTGGTTATGTATGAAAATGTGAAATAATATAAGTGGTAAAAGTTATGTGGTATATGGTTTAGATGTCAGGTTTTTATATGAACAGGAAATCAGGTACAAGGTGGTGCAAATGATTAGGGTAAAGAGTGGCCGAGCTAACCTTCCAGGGCCTATGCCATGGAAGTTCTACCTATATAGTCCCGGTGAAAAGGGACCTCAATCGATGTAGTTCTCCCATAAGCTAGGGAAGAAGATGAAAATGAGTTGGTAGGTTTGTGGTCATGTTGTGGGTTTAGGTTTAATAGGTGGGGTAGATGATAGTAAAAATGTTACAGGTGAGGGTGACTATGGTGAAAGGGGAGGATGACCCCAAAAGGTAAGCATCAAGGACCAAGTCTTGTATAAGAAGATCAAAAGGTAATGAAGAAGAGAAAAGATAAGAGGGGGCAAGAAAGCCACCCGATTGGCAAGGATCAAAACATATGAAACACATCTATAGATAGGCTAATGAATGTAAGACCCTAAAGACATTACATGATTGATAATTCTAAGAGTGATGAAGAGTCACATGATCACCAAATGTCATAGGTTCAGCAGGTCCCTTGAGGTATGAAGTGAAAAGACAACGGGTAGAGAGGTGCAGGTAATTGGGTCATAAAATGGGAAGTAGAATGCCTTGGGCAATAGAGCCAAGATCACAATAGGCAAGTCCATGACGAAAAAGCTTATTTTTCTTTTTCTTTTCTTTTTGAATTTTGTAGATAGACTGATCGATGTGGGAAGTCTACATGGGATGAGTATATGTCTCCTTGAGGTCTTCACGAAGTTGATCGATGCGGGAAGCTTCTAAATTTTGATTTTTGAGAAAATAGTCTTCTTTTTGGAAAAACTATGTAGAGAGTTGTGAGCTTTTTATAGCTGTCCTTTGAGGGAGCAGTCTACTTATAGTGACAATTGAGGGTGGAAGATGTCCTTTTGAGGGATTCATCTTTTATATTGGAATTTTGACTCAAGGAGTTGATCCTCTTATTTTGGAAGATGTCCTTCTGAGGGATTCATCTTTTTATTTTTTTGTTGTTTTGGATTTTAAGTCATGGATGAGACTATAATGAAGCATTTGGTTCTTTTTGAGAAGGAAAGGGTGAACGACCATGGGATCTCATCTAAAATAAGACAAAAAGTATCCATGAGAATCATGCCATGTGTAGAGTATGGTGCACATATTTAAGATAAGGCAAAAGGGTGACGGGTAATCCCATGATCCTTGTTTAATCATTGGAGATGAGATGTGGAAAAGGTAAATGGCACTCAAGGGATGAGCATGAATTAGATAAATAGTGATGTAGGACTAGAGGTCAATAGTAGAATGGTTGAAGATGCAAGGCATTGAGGGGCTCGGAGTTCGAGCTTACCATCAAGTGAAGACAAGTGATAAGCACCTGATCCATAGTCATGGGTCATGATGTATGGTCCAAGCCAATTAGGAGAAAATTTTCCCCATTTTCTTTTCTCTGCTTTGGTTACGTGTTGATTTTCCTTGAGGATGAGGTCACCAACTTGGAAGGTTCATTCACGAACACGTTTGATACGTTGTTGTTGATAAAATTGAAGGTGATCCAGAGCGTTAAGATGACATTCGTCTAATAACTCTAGTTGTGCTAAGCGTTCCTAACAAAAGTAATCATCAGTAAGCATGTCATGGAGAGAAATTCAAAGTGAGGGGATTTTGACTTCGAGAGGTAGAATAGCCTTGGTACCATAGACCAGTAAAAGGGTGTAGCCACAGTGGCAGTGTGAATACTAGTGCGGTATGCCCATAGAGCAAAAGGAATGTGTGTATGCCAATCCTTCCCAATATCATCAACCACTTTCATGAGAATTTTATTAAGGGCTTTTTTTAGTGGATTTGGGCATGGCCATTGGTTTGTGGGTAATAAGGGGAGGAGAAACTAAGCTGAATGCCGAAGGCATCACAAAGTTTTTGTAGTGTTTTGTTTTTAAATTGTTTTCCATTATCAGTGATGAGGCGATGAGGGACACCAAAGTGAAAAATGATGTGATGGTTAATGAACTCACATATTTTCTTAGATTTCGTGGAGATGATCGACATGGTCTCCACCCATTTTTGTGTAGTATTCGATGCGGTTATGATCCATTGATGGCATTGGGAAGAATGAGGATTGATTTCTCCGACAAGATCCAAACCCCATTGAGAGAAGGGCCAAAGGTCATGAGTGACCTGTAAGGCATGACTGGGTGTATGATGAAGGTTGGAATGTTGTTGAAATTTCACATAGTGTTTGACATAGTCACAACAATCATGGTTAAGGGTCAGCCAGTAATAGCCTAGGTGAAGAATACACTTAGCAACAACAAGGCCACTAAAGTGACCTCCACATATGCCATCATGAACCTCCTTGATGGTATAAGGAATTTTAGAACTTGTGAGGCATCGTAAGAGAATACCATCAAAGCCACACTTATAGAGGAGTCCCCCAAGATAATGAAATGGGATACCTTCTTAAGGAAGGCGTGCGTTGTCCATTACAGGGTGAGATCAAGAAGTAAGATGGAGAGGGAAATGTAGTGAGTATTATTTGTACCAAAGGTCACTCAGTCGTGGATGTCAGTTCTAATTGAGTAAACATCGTGAGGTAAATAAGAAGGTGAATGGAGGCATTATATAGTGACAAATATTTTGGAATCGGTAGGGGAAGTGGGTATTTGGGAAGCTAAGCAGGCCATAGTGTCTACAAATTTGTTGGTTGACCGTGGGATGGTTTGAAGGGTGTAATGATCAAAGGTGGTCAAAAGTATTTTTACATGATGTTTATACTTTTGAAGTATCTCGTTACGACATTGGTACATACCATTGACTTGGTTTATGAATAATTGTGAATCACCAAAGATGTGGATTGTTTTAACATCGAGGGCATAGGTAGTCCGAGACCTACGATACGAGCACTTCATACTCGGCAATATTGTTAGTGCATTCAAAGTCTAGCTCAAAAGACAAAGGCATGGGTTCTCCATCCGAGGGACAAGGATAACACTAGCTCC
The DNA here is from genome assembly GCA_018340775.1 of Taxus wallichiana var. yunnanensis. Classification (NCBI taxonomy): domain Eukaryota; kingdom Viridiplantae; phylum Streptophyta; class Pinopsida; order Cupressales; family Taxaceae; genus Taxus; species Taxus wallichiana. The sequence continues at coordinate 400,231,464 of CM031241.1, forward strand.
ACCCCCACACCGACACTAGAACCATCGAAGAACAATGTCATTTGGTAAGGGGCTTCATCCAAAGAAAGGGTAAAGAATCGACTCATCGAGAAAGTCAAAATTAGAGGGTTGGTCCCCGATAATAGGTGCATCATCTAGTTTTTCGTGATATCCTGCCCTTAATGGACTTTTGGTGAATGAATTCAGGTCAAGATCAGCTAAAAGCATAAGCCATCACTGGTGCCCGATTTTGATAAGGTTTAGCATACATGAAGTGTAAGGGGTCAATGTTGGTCACAACATAGGTTTTGTGGTTGAGTAGGTAATGACGGAGTTTGGTGGCAAAAAAAACTAAGGCTAAGCAAAGCTTCACCGGGTGGTTGTATCAGGTTTCATAGTCCAAAAGGGTATGGCTTATATTATAAACCACCTACTCCCTATGTTGTTCATCACATGAGCAAACATGGCTCCCAAGGAATGATCGGTAGAGCTGATATGTATAGGTAAAATGGTTGATCGTATTTTAGTGGAATGAGTATGGGTGGTTGGAGAAGGTATTGTTTTAGGCCTCAAAATATTTATGATAGTCATCATCCCATTTAAAGGAGACATCCTTCCTAAGAAAATGATGAAATGGTTGACACCGATCCAATAATTATGAAATGAAATCGCGAATGGATTGCAATTTACTTGCAGCTATGGAGTTGTTTAAGGTTCGTGGGCGAGGCATTTCAAGGATGGACTTGACTTTAGTAGGGTCAAATTCTATACCATAGAGGGAAACAATAAATCCTAGGAGCTTTCCTAAGAGAACCACGAAGATGCACTTTTAGGTTGAAGGCGGACACAATATTTAATGAGGCGGTCAAAGATGGTTTTAGGACTGTGAGGTGTTTGGCATGGCATTTAGATTTAGCCAAGAGATCATCCACGTAATCTTCCAATATGTGATGCATGATATCATGGAAGATGTAAGTCATAGCACATTGATATGTAGCACTAGCATTTTTAAGGCCAAAAGGCATGACTCGATAGCAAAAGGTCCCCTAAGGGGTAATGAATGCGGTCTTGTGCTGATCCTCTAGGGCAAGAAAATTTGTTTATAACTCCGAGAAACCATCCATGAGTGAGATCATCTCATGACCTGTGGTAAGGTCCACTAGTTGATCAATACCGGGCAAGGGAAAGTCATCTTTCGGGAAGGCGAGGTTGAGGTCTCGGAAGTCCATGCAAATGTGGAGTCCCCTGTTGCTTTAGTAATAGGGACAATGTTAGAAATCCAACAAGGATAATCAATGGGTAAGATGAAGGAAATAGAAAGAAGATGTTGAAGTTATTCTTTGATGAGAAGGAAATGCGAGGGTGCATTTTCCTTAGCTTTTGTTTGATAGGTTTAGCATTGGGAATGGTTACGATATTGTGGACCACTATGGTGGGGTCAATACCGGGCATGTCTGCATAAGACCAAGCAAAAGCGTGGTTATGATCTTGAGAAAGGAAGTGATGGCTTCCTATTCAGTAGCATCTAAAGATTGTTTGATCTTTAGGATGTGCGGGTCATCTTGAGTATGAATGTTGATCTCAATAGTTGATTCATTCAACATGGTTTACATCTCATAGGGTAACGACCGATGAATATATGAGTCTTCTGCACCAAGGTAGGTGAGTATGGATTCATCATCCTGACATTGAACAATGTTAATGGTCGGTGTGTCATCGTTGATCATCTCAGGATATAGGAATGGAAGAGTGGAAGGGGCCTCGCCTTCACATTGATAAGTCAAAGGCCCTAAGGAAATGGTGTTTATGAAAAAAAAGTTAGGAGGGATAGATTCAGATCCATCAACTCCATTAGTGAGGGTGGTGATGAAGGTGGAGAAGGGCTAGGGTCCTCAATGAATTCAATGCGGACCGGTTTGGTAGAAGGGTCGGGAAGCCAATACCACTCCATTCATTATGTTTGTGGGTGGTACATGGAATAACGGTATGGTGGCCTTGCTCATAGAAGCCAAAACCAAAACCCTTCAATGCATAGTGGTGTAGGAAAGTGTGGGGTGAAATGGCATTGGTAAGTGATTGGAAGTCAGTGGAAAATGGGTGGGGTTGTGATGGTGGTTTAGGTGTGTAGGTGGTAGTATCAAGTCCCCCATAGGTGAGACTAGTATGAAGATGAGAGGACCATAAAGGAGTCATTCTCCTATATGGTAATCATAGTGAGGGTGTTGGTGAAGACATCCATACTCATGTGGAGTAAGGAAGGTGTTGACACTATATAGGCAGTACTCCCCTAGAGTGAGGCGTTGAAAAACACCTTCCAAGGGATCAGTGGTTGGTATGTGGGTAGTTGGTATGGACGATGTGTCGAGGTCGATGCGGAGGTGGTGTTAATGGATTGGGAAGCTAATGGGTCAGTCATGGAGGTTATAGCAGCGGTAGGCATGGAGGAGGTATGTGCGGTGAAAGAAACAAATGTCTTGGTAGGTGTAGGTGTAGGTGTTGGTGAAGCGGTATTGGTCATGGGAAAGTAGACAGCTTGAGTGGTATGAGTACATCATTGGGTCAATAAGAGCATGTTGCATGTTTTGAAAGGTGATGGGTCAACCGGAATGGTATAAGTGTGTCCTTCATGTTCAAAATTTACACAACGATGCAAAGTGGAAGGAACACAACCCATGACATGGATCCAGGTGTACCAAGCAACAATTTATATTGAATTCCCCTCCAAAACATAGAAAAATTATGGAATAGTTTGGGGCCCACGCGAACGTGAAGGATGACAAGTGCCTAGTGTGGAGGTGATAGTGTTCGTTGAATGAACGCAAACTTGACCATATGTTTGCATGTAATTTTCATGTATGCGCATTTGAGCAAATGCATGGGATGAAATGAGAAGGCTTAGGCCTCCATCAATCATCACATGTGACCCACAATGTGAGGTGAGATGAGGGAGGTGGTCATCATTTTGGTAATTTGGTGAGAGAGGAGACCACTTGGTGAACAAGGGGTGATGATAATGGTAATTTGGTGAGGGTCATGATGGGGTGTGATAATGGATGCTATGGGGATGGATAGTAAAAACCTCCATGAGGGCTTGACGATGGGATTCGAGGTTTGGATGAGGTCATATAAGGAAATTTTGAGGGTGATTGGTGTAATTGTTTGAGAATGGTGCGATGTGTGATGCCATTAGAAATGGGGCATGTGGGGCTGTAGATAGTTATCTTAGGTATGAGTGAAAATGGTATGTTGGGTATAGGATTGGTTGGTGGGTTAGCTACCTTTTCTTTACCCTTCTATGCATGTGTAGTGATGTGTACCATGTTGATTTGAGGGAAATTTTCAAATGGAGAGGGTGTAGGGTAATTGGTATAATGACATGAAGGAAAAAACCTATAGGAGGAGAAAATCCTTGTGAGGTCAGTTGGGCGTAGCAACATTTGGGTGGTGGTGTGGCAATTTCTATGATGCAAACCATGTTAATTTCAAATTTTGTGTGTGGTTTGGGAGCGTATGAGGGTGGAGGTTTTGGTTGTTGAGTGCACAATGAGGGTGGAGGTGAAGCAGGGTCCTCGTCTAGAAGGTCGTCATCATCAAAGTTGATTTCAGGTGGACACAATTAGATAAGGACGGTTTTCAAGGCCTTGTAGTTTTCCAAATCATACCCTAGCACACGATGGTATGCACAAATTTTGGTATCATTAAACCCCTTTGGCTTGGGTTTGAGGGGTTCGTAAGGTCGAGAGTGGTGGTAATGTGATAACAAAAGTCTTGAGGAGGTTGGTTAAAATTTTGGCATAAGACCTGCTAGTGGATCACACTGGGAAGTGAATGTGGGTTTCGGTGTAGGTGTGATTGGTTATCTAGGAATTATTATTGGAAGAGTAGGAATAGGTCGAGCTATGGGTTTAGGGTTTAGGAAATGGTGTTGTTTGAGGTATCGATAGGGAGGTATCGTAGATGATGGGTAGGAGGGGTGGTTTTGTTTTGACTACCTTATTATGGGGTAGTGGGGTTTTGTTTTTGGGGTGCACCTTCTTGGGTAAAGATGATGTGGGTGTATGAGGTTATATGAGGGAAAGAAGATGGAGGAAGAGGTTGAGTTACCCATAAGGATAATGGGGTGCTATGAAGGTAGATGACGTGGGTCAGTGCTTGGGGTGTGAGGGATAATGACCAAGTGTAGTAGATAGTGAAGCAATGGCTAAAGGTATTGGAGGTATTGGTGGTAAAGAGACTACAAGTGTGGGTATGAGCCATGTTGTGTGCCCGAGTAGGTTAGAGGTTTGTGAGGAGGAATGGGTTGTTGTGTTATTGGGTTATGAATGAGTGAGGGTGCTTGACCATGTTGGGTAGCCGAGGTCTTAAGGCGAGAAGGGACAAGTGCGGGTGTGATTGGTGCGGTATGGGTATGAGGTTGATGAGTTTGTTTCTCTAGTTTGGGTGTCGGGTAGGTGTGGTTTTAACATGTTGGAGGATGTAGTTAAATCCAATTTAATAGGTAGATGAGTAAGGCTGGTGGTTGGGTGACCCTAAAGTGGTAATAGGTTTAGTGGAGGTGAATATTGTTGGTATGGGTTTATGTTTAGACATAGGTCGAGTTATGGGTAAGGGTGTGGTGTTAGTGTTAATAGGTATCGTGGAAGGGGTTGTGACAATAGTGGTTATATGTGGTTTGATGGGTGAAAATGTGCTTGGGTAGATAGTGGAGGTGTCATCGACGGATCTCGCATTTGTGTTGAGACAGGGAGTAAGAGGCACCCCCATAACAAAGCTATATCCACATACTCTAAGTGGTCAGCCAAATGTGAGAATGGCACATTTGTGGGTGGAGTTGGTGAGGACCTAATGGGAATTCCCTTAAAATACATCTCGAGATGCAGGGACTCTGGACTTGGTTGTAAGAGAGCTGAAAGTAGGTTTGTTGGATGTCGGGTAGCAGATGGAGAATACTCGCCAAGAGGCAAAGGTATCCCCACCGGGTCTATGATGGGTGGAAGAGATGATGGGAGTTCCTCTATGAGTGAAGGAATGGATAGGTGCTCCTCTTGTGGGTGGAGGAGGTAATGGGTGCTCCTCTACGGGTGGAGGAGGTATGGTAGGTAAAGGTTCACTAAGTGGAGAAGCTAGGGGTGAGATGGTCTCAATGTTAGCAGAAGACTCCTCTGTAGGTGATGCAAGAGATGAAGGGTGTTCTTCTATTGGTGAAGGAATAGTGACGGTTGGTTCAGATGTGGAAGGAGGATTTTGGGCTAGGATTTCCTCTATGGAAGGGATGTGAGGTAATTGAGATGTGACAGGTACCTCGTTAAAGATCACATGAACCTCACGAGTATGGGTATCGTGAGTGGATGTCTCACCTATTTGATTGGATGAAGAAGCATGATTGGGAAATGGTTTTTTAAAGATTTGTAGATTTTGGTTAAGGGGTGGTGTTGGGATTATCCAAAGTCAACTCACCTTTCTTGAGCATTTCCTTGACAATATTCTTAAAAGTGATGTAGTTTCCATCACTATGACCCTTCACTCGGTGATAGTTACAAAATCTTGTTCCTTATACCATGTGGGCATGGGGTGAGTAGGGTCAAAACCAATGTGTGGTTTTATGGGTGGAAGGGTGATGGTGCCAACTTTGATAAGATTTTCTAAAAAAAGAGTAAGGTTCCCCAATTGGGGTATATTTTCGCTTCTCTTGTCTAAATCGAAAAGCTTGAATGGGTGATAGATTAGATGAGGGTGTATCTTGATTAGACGGATGAGATGGGCCGGCCTTGAGTACCACTGCATTAGTGGTACCTTTAGCCTTTGAATAATTTGTTGGTAGTTTAGAAGAAGAAGAGGTTTCATTCGACTTGAATGCCGAATTCTTATTTTGTAATTGGATTTTCTTCTCTTCGATGGCCCGAATCTCTAAATTTTGTGCCATAGTGAATGCCTCATCGAATGTTCTGAAATTTTGGACCTGCAAGGTCGGGAGATATGTCTGCACAAGCTCATGTGAAGATCTCGATGAGTTCGGTTTATGGCGGGCAATTAAAAGGTAAGTTGATTGATCAGGCTACGCTAGCGAGTGACAAAATCTGCGATAGATTCATCCTCGTACTGACATGTGGAATATCAATCGGTCATGGTAACTTTCTTGGCAATATTGATAGAAAAATTATCCAAAAAATCTTGGGCTACCTAATTAAATGTAAATATGGAGTGTTTGGGTAACCCACTATACCAGTATAATGCAGGTCCAATAAGGGACATGGGAAAAGTTCTTAAAAGTAAGGCATCATTATGAGCAATCAAATAAAATCCATGTTTAAACGAGCGCAAATGTTGTTGTGGGTCTTCCCTTACTATTGAAGTGGTTGAATTTAGGCATTTCCCAATGCACAAGTGTAATACAAACGGATGGGAATGGATGGGTGAATAGGCTCGTTGTAAATCTCATCGTAAGTGAGAGTGTTGCAGATCCGAAACCGATGCCTCTAGTGTTTATCTTGTCCATCATTAATTTAATTAGGTCATTGGTGGGTTGTGATAATTAGATGCCTCCTATAGCATGAGGAGGTTGTTTTGGGTGTATAATGGGAGTGGAATTCCCGGAATGAATGATAGATGAAACAATGAAGTTGTTGGCGATGTTCTATGTGTATATGGGGAGGAAGGGTCATGGTAACCCTAGTGGCAATAGGGGCTAATGATTGTGGAATGGAAAGAACTACGTTCTAAAATGGGGTAGGGGTCACCGACACTAGAGGTGGGAATGTAGCTACAAGTATGTGTGAGACATGAGGGATGGATGAGGTTGTGTTTGGGGTAATCGTCGAGGGTATGGTGGATGTAATGGGTGCCACAGAGGTAATGACACTAGGCAGTCATGGGGGTATGAAACCTAACTATGAAACAACTGGGGGTAAGGTGGATGCAGGTAGCATAGAGCTAGATGGGGTTGATGTGGAAGTGGGTGCGAGAGTCAGGGGGGATAGATATGGGCATGCCATATATCAACTGACCCGAGGCATCTCGAGTGGACGAATGGGAGAGATAAAATTACAAGGTAGCAGGGTTCTAGTCAAGGAGTTGTGCAAACTCCTCATCTCCGGTAGCGATATTAGCAGCTGGATGGGATCCATGGCTGGTGATAAAATAGAAGGTGGTGAAGGACTAGGTGGGAGTATTGGAAACTAGTGTGGAACATGAGAGCATTCGCTTGCCTTCGGTTAGTACCATGTGAACCAAGACTAAAGTGGGGATGCCTCTCTGTAAATGATAAAGAACAATAGAATAGGTGAATAGAGATAAAAAAGCATGACATAACAAATGGTGGGTAGAATATGAAATAGGCTAACATGCCGTTAGGGGAAATCAACGCTGTCATGGGTAACCATTTCTGGTCAGAAAATGGAAAGTGAGTAAATAGTAAAAAAAAAAGGCAAGATCTAACAACTATGCCAAATATGGGGACGTGTAAAATGTCAATGAAAAAAGTGATAGTGATGAGACCATGGAAAGTGGAAGAAAGTGAAGTAAAAATGTCCTTTTGAGTAGGTTAGCAAAAAGGGACCTGAACCGATGTCGATTGAGTTTAACCGATGGTGGTCGAGGTAATCGTGAGATTGAAACAACGATTATAAAAAGTGGTTATGAATTAGAATTTGATGTGGAATCAAACCCAGAATTCTGGGAATGATGGTGATATGGCCCAGGCACACTCAAGTGAAGCCGAATACACCAACTATGATGAGGAGTGTGCAAGGATGAACAAAAAAGTGATGAACATGATCTTTCACCTCAAAACACAAACCAAGCAGAAACACTAAGAAAATGTGATCCTAAGAGTGCCCTTTTCTATTATGTTTGTTTAGCTTATGCTATTTAAGGACTAACACATGAATTGTGAAATAGATTTTTGGTGAGGATGGCTTCCTACAAAGAAGGAGATCTAAAGGGTGAGGTTTCAGGTATGTTATGGTGGGGGGGCTATGCTCTGAAGTATGACTCGACAGAGTAGCGAGCTAGGTGCCCACTGTGCCATGATCGTGTGATCACCTACAACTTCTTCCAGGTAAGATGTTGTTTAAGAATGTATGTATTTGAATTTTTGTGTGGTTTGGTAAGACTCAGAGAAAGAGAAAAGGATAGAAGTTATTTTCTATGATTTGTTTGTCAACCATCAGCTGGTAATGACTTCTAGCGTATAGGTTGCCCTCAATTAATGTGAGCTAATGCAGAAAATCAGAATGAAATGCAATGATTTTAAAACCCAAATCGAAAATGTGAAATTGGATGACACAATAAGATGAAGAGGAAGAGGGATGCTCTTTCACTAAAATGTAGAAAACATGAAGAAATGATTCTTTTTAAATACACCAAAAGAAAAGTTTCCTTTAGAGCAAATAGAAAGAAGAAGTGGATTACTAGGGAAGAAAATTAGTGTGTACGCTTTTTTTTTTTAGAAAGGAAACTAACACACAATTTTTTCCTCTGAATGAATGAAATGCAAGGAACCCCGGATGAGTCCCACCAGGTGTGCCAAAATGTTTCACCTTTTTCTTAGATTATTTCTTTGAATTGTTGACGAAACAGATAGGGTAATGGGCATAGGAGGAATACATGTTCAAATGTCGGTTGATGGCTTGTTGTGCATGTATGACTTCCGAATCCATAGCTGACCGTGAGAGCTTCCTTTTGGCTAAGATGAACTACCTATAATGAAAACAAGACAACCAGAAGGAATTAAACAATATAGACAATGAACTACCTAGCATGAGCTAGATCCAGGAAGTATGGTACTTCCTAGATGGTTGTCAGTCCACTATTTTAAACAAATTAATGCTGAAAACAAGGTAAATCCTATTGTTATTTTGAAATGATTTAGGTATCTCACTTAAAAACACAATAAGAAAATAGATCTAATCTAACAGGCTAAGCTAGAATAGAATCCACAGTCAAATGGTTGGTTCTGGGTTCTACAGGTCTGATAAAGGTCTCGGGTAGGTCACAGGTGAGTGAGGGTGAAGTAAAATTAAGTGGATAGGTCCTTGTTTAAGGTTGTGTAGGCAAACACAGAGACCGACGTTGGTTAGGGGTGACCGACCACGTTAGGTATAACCGGCGCTAGTTACTGTGAGATCTAGAAATGTCACAGAATGGGGTTTTGATCTCCTTTGTGATTGCACAAAGGATTTAGTTGGTCAAGATGAGGTAATGGGTGACTGGAGTAGTTTTTTGAGATTTTAATGGGTCTTTGGAGGTGAAAATGTTGGAGAAGGTCAATAGGGAGCAAGATAAACAATGGCTTATAAAATAATGATAAAATGAAATAACTAGGAAAGTATGATGTTGTACTTACTTGGATTTCTTTTCTAAAAGTCTCGTGTATAAAGGATGGAGGTGCTGATGATGTGTTTGAAGGTCAAAGTGATCACCAACTGAATAAAATCTTCGCATGGGTTCTATGCACGCTCCTTTTTCTTAGATAGATTAGAACATGGTTGGGATGGTACAGCGGGAGAAGATGCTCAATCTCCTTCCTTGATGTGAGTTCTTCTGCTGGAATTGGCTCTCAAGATTTGTTATCTCGAGATTTCATTCTTGCTCATCAACTTTTTTGCTTTCAACTTCCAAGTGCCAAACTCCAACCTTGAGACTAAAGTTGTTTTGGGGTTAAAATGGGTAACCGACGGTAGGTCCATCTTAACTAGTGACGATTAGGGGTAACTTACGCTCGGTCAAGGCGGGATTTCCTAGGTTTACCAAACTTAGGAGATCATCCCGATTTCCTCGATCTTCTTGTCTTGTGAATTAGACGAGTAGCTTCTGTGAGAATGTGGGAATGTGGTCGAGGGGAATGTAGGCATTGATTTTTAGGGTTTGGGTAAGTCTTAGTTAGTTATGGTAACTTGCTACTTAATAGGCCTTAGGTTGAGTTAACTTGGTAAGGTGTCTAAGTGAACTATTTGTGTAGATATTATTTAAATAAGATATTTAAATAATAGATATGGATATGTCGATATAATGCATTAATTTAATTTAATTAATATTAGTAGGGTGAAGGGGGAGTGTGACCTAATTTTAGTGTCTACACTTTGAGAAGCATATTTGAGCCTTGTAATATTTTTAACTCTCTGTCCTTGGAAATATTTCATTCCTAAGCTCAAATGGTAATTTTTCTCGTATTTTATGGTCCTGCATTCGTTTCTCTCGGTCAAATTTACATCTTTGCATCTTCGGGGACATGACACATTTTTGTTGGACATGGCTTAGCTAGGTACTTAGCAAAATTCATGAAAAGCCTTAACTCAAAATGTGTCCATGTGGAGGCACGACACTCATTTGAAGATATGCTTTTAGGTTTTTGAAGAGTAAGCACCGAGAGGACACATGGAGGCTTCGGTCACTTTTTATTTTACTTAGACTTTTCAATGGCCAAAGGAGACCTCTTCGAAGCATGACACGTGGCGGATTTCACTGAGCTTCAAGAATTCAAACAGACTTCACCGGAATAGATATGTGGCAAGCCCGCGCTTGTTCAAGGTATCAAATTTTTGGGACCATCTCAAGGTGTGCCATGGTGACACGTGGCAGTTTGAAAATTCAAAGAGGTGGGGAAGTGGACCATCGAGGAAAATTGGATTTTTTACCTCTTGACATCAAAAGGATTAAAATCTCAAAATGGCCCGCAAGCCCGATAAAGGAAAAGTCAAAGCTTTCTCTAGTCAACGGTAGAGGTGCAGACTCTTGGGGGAAATTTGGAAAAATTTCCTTTTGGGAAAAAGGGTTCAAAAGTAAAAAGGGAAGCATGGTTCCACTGCAATCATATTTGGAAACATGTGTCAGGCCCATTTTTACGGGTGGAGCTGTGGGGAAAACTTGGAAAATTTTCCTTTTCCAAAAAGGGGAGTGAAATGGTAGAATTTGGCCACGGTTCCGCTGGGGCCAACCTTAGGACACTGTTAGGATCATTTCCCGAGGGTAGAGATGTGGGGAAAAATGAAATTTTTCCAAAAGTTGTAAAAATTTAGAGGAACCCCCGGGTATGTTCTAAAGTTTGAATCTACCACGTGGATGACCCGAATTAAAAGAAAATATCAAGGACAACTAAATGTAAATCTGATTTTCCCCCATTTCTCCTCAAACACGTCTAGAAATGTGATTTTCCATGATTTCTTGGTTTTTTATACACGCCAAGAAGAGAAGGAAGTTAATGTTGATATCTAAAGTTTGGTGGGAAGATCTGGAAGGTGTCTTTCACCATTAAAATGGTCTCGACTTTCGTGCCTAATCAGATTTCCCATTTTTCTTATCCCGGCACATAAGGTGCCGATTTGACAAATTAGGGGCAGAAGTGGTTGGAAAATTGAAGGAAGAGTGATCTACTAGAGCAAGGAGTTTAATGCGGAGGCATTCAATGAAATATCTCCCTCAGCACATGGAGACTTCTTATAAATTTGATTATGAGAATCATAAAGAATCATGGTGAACACTAGTGCATTAAATATTTTTGTCTTTTTGGGGAGAAGGGGATTTGTTGTAAATGTTATAAATGGCACAAATTTTTCGTGTAAATGGTTGGGAGTTTTGGAAAAGTCATAGACTGATTTTTCTAGTAGAAAAATCTTGACAGAGCCCATCCCTTTTGAGAAGCCATCTAAGAAGCCTGTATCTCTCTCTTTGTATCAGATTCAATCATGTCAAGGTGGTTGTAAGTGTACATCCATTGACAAGCTTTGATATTGTTATAGAAACTTTCCCTTGCTGATAAATTTGATCAAACTTGAGTTATTCTATGTTAATCTTGAGTAAAGTGTATTTATTTCATCTTTGAATGCATGCAAGTAGTTTTTCTTTTTTCTATTGCAATCTTGTATCAAAATATAGTCCAATCACACATGTCTCATTCCTTGTGATAGTTTAGTGGCATCTACAATTTCATTTCTCAAAAAATCATGCATCTGGGATTGAGATAAATGATTTAAAATCACTTCTCTTTCATTTTGTTGACAGAGATTATCTGTAAGCCTCTGGGTGTACCTTAGGCGTGGTTTGATTTGAATCTTGGTGCTTTATTGGGTTTTCTGACTCGAGCCTTCATGATAAAATCCCATAGATTGTGTGAAAGAGTGCTAATCTGGGCCTCCATTTGGGCACATATTCTGGTTGAAGAAACATTTCTAGCTTTTGTGGCATTTTGTTGGCTGAATCTTTCCATTTTGCATAAGCTCTCAAGGATCTGGTGAGTCAAGTTCATCCTATCTCCCCTCCCACCAAAATCTATTTAAAACATCCAATCCCATCCATACTACCCCTGTTTCTCTCTGTATACCCACACAAGACCAAAATCCATTTACCAAAGTATGCAGGATAGATCAGGGTCTCAAATGTCTTTAGTAACCTTTGCCTTGTTGTGAAAGTATCTCCATGATCTGGAAGTGAAAACTCGTGAGAGTCAGATCTGGTGTGTTGATCATATTTTCCCCAAGGTCTTCTCTACAAAATTTATGCAAAAGAAGGGTACATGTATCTCCTTTCAAATAAAAGAGGTTACAAAATAGGTTCTCTTACCTTGGTTGAAAGACACAACCTAAAATAGTTAGGATAAGATCATATCCTTTTAAGGTGCTACCCATCTCTCCACAAATCCAAGTAACAAAGGGACAGTCAGATCTCCTCCCGCTACAAAATGACATATATTTATGATCTGGCTACCTCTAAGCTCCATGTTGAATTAGTGTTGCTTGCTTGGCTTGAAAAGGATAACAAATTTGGGTACCAACATCATGGTGGCACCACCCAGGGGACATAGTGATTGTAGTTCATATTAAGACCCTTGTAAAACATTTCTTATATACTCAAGTACCTAGTGTGTGCAATTCTTTCATTTTCTACACCTAGTGCACTAAATTTCATTGATAGATCTATGTAAAGAAAGTTAGAGTTTGTCCATTTCTAGTTTCTATCATTGATGCACTTTGACAGATCATTTTAGTGCATAAGCACAAATAAGGTAGAAATCCTTAGTGAGAACTCCTGTTGATCCGAGCTTTTTAATAAGTACCAATGTCTTAAAACTCACAAAGTCATATTTGTTACTAATATTTTCAAAGTTGGAAGGAAGAAGATCTTTCTTTGCTAGGGATCATACTAGGACATTGTTTCCAGAACTAGAAAAAGAAAAATCAGAAGGAAGAAAATCCTGGAGATTTTTTGGTGATTAGCAGACAAGAAGAGGGATCTCCATTGATGAAAGTGAGTGGCCTATCATTGAAGAATACCATTCAAGTGACTCTAATTAGGTATCCTTTTTGTGGAATTGAACTCTCCAACTAGAGAGGGGCCTTCTTTTGAATTTGAAAGGTTTTCTTCACACTCTACTCCTATCTTTTCTGAGGTTGATAGAGATCTCCAATAAGCAAGGCCTTTGGGGGTATCCATTTTGAAAATTATCTCATGTTCCAAGAACCCTCTTCCCCCCATCAGTTTGTCACCCCTCTAGGATCACCTCTTCAAATCAATATGGCTCAACCAAGGCCTCCATTTGTTGTAAAACCTTTGACCTATAAATTTTGTGGGAATGATTGGTTACCCAAATGCGTGCCTCAAGATGTAAGGAACAAAATGCCAAAGTTCCAAGGAAATAATGCTATTAATCGAGATCAACATCTAAAGATTTTATCAATATGATGGAAGATTTTGAGATTGAACATGAGGATGTATATATCAAGTTGTTTATCCATAACTTTGAAGAGGATGCTAGGGACTGGCATAAATCATTTCCGATAACTCTATTGACTCCATGACCGAGATGAGTAATGCATTTATATTATAGTATGGTGATAAAAATGACCCTAGGTTTCTTTTGAAAAATTTGAACATATAAAAAAGAACCCTAATGAGTCGGTACATGATTTCAACACAAGGTTTAATAAGACCTTGAGAATATTTCCTATTAGAATAAGGCCTTGTGATGAGTCATGTTTAATCAAATATACTGATGCATTTGATAAAAACGCTGCATATTATTTAAGAGGCAAAACCCCACAAATTTGAGGCAGGCCTTCACCATGGCTTTGCAAATAGAAAACAATATCAAGGTAATTAGAAAGCCTCCAAAGAGGGAAGGTGTAAAGTTGGTTAACCTTAAAAACCCCAAACAAGCAAAGCTTCGATTTAGAAGAAGTTGTGAAGACTTTGGTAGGGGTTTTCAAATAAATTTCCTAAAAACTAACCCGAGATGAGAAGGGAATTGGGCGCGAGTCCATAGGGTCAACACAAGCAAAAGTCCAAGACAGTTTCACAAATCACCAAAGAGTTGATGATAGAGGAAAAGGACCTGTTGGATATGGAGGTAGACAGTCTCAAGCCAAGGATAACATAATGGTACCGATCCTTTGGCTCAGCAAGATTTTTTGTGGAGGAGACTTATGTCATTGATTGGTGTGATAGATGTTTCATGCCCCATGCTCCTTGTGAAGAAGATCAGCAATAATAATAAGAAGATGATGATGATAATGATGATGATGTCTACATGATGGGTTGTTCTACGAGCTCACATCAAGGGGAAACTTCAACTAAGGTGATAAGTGCCCAGATTGCTGCCACTTTTTGGGATTGCATTCATAGGGTGACTATTCTTCCTCCCTTTCATACTTTAGAAGTAGATATTGTGCAAACTTTTGAATTTCCCGATAATTATTTTGAATATTTAAGGGATTTAATGATAAAGAAGTATGATGGAGGCATCCCCTCTGAGGAAGATAGACAGTTACTGATGAATGTTGTTGTGGCTCAAGAAAAGGAATATAACACAAGAAGTAAGGCTATCAAAGGGGTAGGGTCTCAAGAAAATCCAAAATCTCCCTTACTTTCAAACATTCCTAAAGAGGCTCCTAGGAAAGATGCACCTGCTAAAATCCCTAAAGTCGAAACAAAATCATACCCTCCTCATGCCCAAGTTGTCAAAAATCATAAACCACCTAATGAGTGTGTTGGATTTCCTTCCAATCTTTGCTTTTTCAAAGGAATGTCCCATATGATATTTCCTAAGTGTTGAGTCAAATCAAAGTCTCTTGTCCCAATTGTTGAGTTGCTTAGGATTCCTGAGCACAAAAAGAGAGCATTTGAATACTTGGGGTTGAAAGAAGAGAAGACTGCCCTAGGCAGAAATATAAATATTGTGGAGACTCCTCCAATCATTGAACCAAAAGCACCACCAAAGCATCAAAGAGTTAGATGAACCACCTGAGGTCTATTTGGGAACATCCTTGGTGGAATCTTAGATGAATGTGGATCCATTCTTCACCACTCTAGTTATCAAAGACAGCTACTCCATAACTGTATGTTTGACTCAGGGCATCATGCAATGTCATGCCTCTGGAAGTCATGAATGAGCTGAATATTAAGGTAACAACAACATATGGGAAGTGCACTACCATGGACTCTAGAGAAGTGCCAGTAGTGGGATGTGTGAAGGGTTTGGTGGTGCAGCTTGCAGCTTACCCAGGTAAAAATTTAAAACTTGATGTTGTCATAGTTGATTTCCCAGCCAAGTGGGGTATGTTGTTGTCAAGAAAATGGGCCACAAGTGTTGGTGGGAGTGTCCAAATGGACATGTCTTATGCTACCATCCATAGTTGAGGGAAGCCTTGTCAGGTTGTATGGGGAAAAGAAAATGTTGCATCTTATTGAGGATCCCAACAATGCCTCCTATGAGGTATTATACACAAGTGTTGATGCGGATAACTTTGTGGGATTTGCTGATGGGAAGGAGCACAAAATTGAAGAATGCATGTGTCTTGAACAAATAGGATCTCCTTGGACTCTATTACTTGATGGAGCTTGCTCCAAGTTTGGGAATGGAGTTGGTGTTGTTCTACTTTCTCCTGGTCAGAAAATTTGTTTTCTCCTTCAAACTCAACTTTGAGTGCACCAACAACATTGTTGAGTATGAGGCACTGCTTTTGGGTCTAAGAATTGCTTAAAATATGGTGTCAATGACATCATTTTCAAAGGGGACTCATAAATAATTGTAAAACAAGTCGAAAAATTGTATGCCACAAAGAATCGCAGATGAAACAATAAAACCATGCATTTTGGGACATCATTTAAATGTTTGATTCATTTAACATTATTCATCATGATAGGAATTTCAATGACTTTGTAGAAAATCTTGAAGTGTTGGGGTCTTGGTTTGACAATTGTATAGTGTCCCATATTGTGAATATGAGGTTAAGGTATTGACAAGACCCTCTGTCCCTGATAATATTAAGCATTGGTAGATTTTTGATGATGATACTCAAATCATAATATTTTTGCAAAAAAAAAGGAGATTTTGTTGATCAATCATTGATTTGGAGCCAATGGTATGTACAAAAAAAGGGAAAATAAACCTTGTTTGGTAAGGGCATCATCCAGCTAAAGACTAACACCATTCCTAGAGGGCTGGTTGCTCTTGAGTCTAATTTTGATAATGCTTGATCGCATTATTAATAGATGTATGACAAATTCAAGGGATATTGAGGAGCATGAACTTGGTACAAGGAGAAGCCAAGGAAGATTTGGTTAGATAGCAATCTCAAAGAAGGAGGAGAAATAGTCATACATCTAATAGTTGAAAAATACCAAGATTGCATGGCTTGACCTATTCTGAACTAAAGGCATACAAAGAGGATTTGTTTCAACATAAGATTCCCTTGGAGTCTAATGGAAATCCATTCAGGAAGAAATAGAGGCCCATCAATCCACTCTTATCCCTCAAAATGCAAGAAGAAATAAAGAAGTTAAGAGATGGAGGGATTATCCAAATTTAAGGTATTCTTCTTGGGTTGCAAAATTTAGTACTAGTCAGAAATAAAAATGGTGACATCAGGTTGTGTGTGGACTTTAGGAATTTGAATAGAGCATCAATGAAGGATAATTATCCTTTACCTAACATGGAACACATACTGCAGTTAGTAACTAGTTCTGAGTTGCTTTCCACTTTAGATGGTTTCTCTAGTTACAAACAAGTTGTGGTGAAGGAATCAGAAAGGATCAAGACAACCTTTACTACTCCTTGGGGGACCTATGTTTATGTCAAGATGCCCTTTGGTCTGATGAATGCTGGAGCCACCTTTCAAAGAGAAATGGATGTTGCTTTTGCTAGTTACATCAATGAATTTATTGCATTCTATCAAGATGATGTAACTGTATTTTCTAGAAAGAGAAGTTATCACCTAATGCTCTTGGAGAGGATGTTGATAAGATGTAGGGAATATGGCATCTCACTCAATCTAAAGAAGTGCCATTTTGGAGTGCAGAAGGTGAAAGTTTGCTTGGTCACATAGTGTCACAAGAAGGAGTGATGATTGATCCAAAAGAGTAGAGGCATTAACAAGGTTCCAATCCCAAGAACCAAGAAAGGAATTCACTCCTTTTTTGGGAAACTAAACTTCATTAGAAGATTCATATACAACTTTGCTGAGTTGACCATTCCAATCACCTCTATGTCAAGAAAGATCGGTCATCAAATGGGAGGAGGCTGCCATCTAAGCTTTCAATGGGATTAAGGAGGCACTAAAGCATGCACCTGTTCTGGCAGCTCTAGACTATAAGAAGCCTTTCCAAATGTTCTCCTTTGCTTCAGAAAATACTATTGCTTTTGTCCTGCTGCAGAAGGATGATGAAGGGGCTGAGAGGCACATTGGTTTTTTTAGTAAGACCTTACCGGGGGCTGAGCTCAGGTACACTTTCATGGAAAAGAAGTAATTTTCCTTGGTAAAAGAAACAAAGGTTTTTAGACCTTGCCTTCTAATTTCTAAAGTGGTTTCTTATGTTCCCCACACCATGGTGAAGGACATTTTGTCGAGATGGAAGTCTCAGGAAAATGTGTAGGTGGGTGAACAAGTTGCAAGAATATGACATGTACATCCAAACCATGAAAGCTAGGTGAGAGGTTTGGGCTTGGCTAAGCTTATGGCTGAAAGAAACTTAAAACTATTGAGGTAAATGAGGTAGAAGAAGAAAGGGTAGATGTTTTTCAAGAATTGATGAATTCTGAGTGGTACAAAGATGTAATTTTTTACCTCAGATACCTTAACTACCCTTAGCATTTGAGTAAGAACCAGAAGAGAGCCCTTAAGTTGGCTTCCCAAAATATGTCATCACTGATTATGGGTTATCTTGGAAGAACCCGAGGGAGTCCTCTTAAGGTACATTGATGAATAAGAAGCTCCCAAGATAATTGTTGACCTCCATGGAGGAGTTTGTGGGGGAAACATTTTTGTGAGTCACAACACACAAGATCCTTAGGGCTGGTTATTAGTGGCTAACTCTCTTCAAGGATACAACCTTGTTGGTTAGAAGATGTGAAAGTTGTCAAACACTTCTCTGGAAGACTAAAAGCTTCAGGCTCCTCTTACTTTACAACCTATATCTATTGAAGCCCCATTCAAAAATGGGGAATGGATTTCATTAGTGAGATCTCAGACCCTTTAAGTTTTGGCCATAGGTGGATTCTTGTAGAACTGATTATTTTACTAAGTGGGTGGAGGAAATCCCCCAAGAAGGTAACACACCAAGTTTTCATGGATTTTGTGCTAAACAACATTATCTACAGTTTGAGGTGCCAGTCAAGATTATTATTGAAAATGCCATGAGCTTTAGAACTAAGCCTTTGGTGGAAATGTGTAAGGAGTATGGGATCATCTTGACATATGCCTCTAATTACAATCCCCAAGGAAATGGACAAGTTGAGTCCAAGAAAAAAATTTTTGAAGAACATCGAAGAACATTGAGAAGAACAAGAGAAAGTGGGATGAAAAGTTGAAGTTTGTTTGTTTGGGCGATAGGATAATTATCAAGAGGGTCACTGGAAGGAGTTTATTTGAGTTGGTATATGGGACTCAAGGCCCTTTACCTCTTCATATGTAATTGTCTTTATATCAGTTTATGTAATAGCTGGAAGATCAAGAGATAGGTCCTTATGATGCTCGCATTGATCAGATTGTTGAGCTTGATGAAGAGAGGAGGGCATCCCACCAGAGGCATGTATAGTTCAGAGAGAAAATGAAGAATTTATTTGACAAAAAGGTCACTCCTAGAGCTTTCAATGTTGGAGATCTTGTGCTGCTATGGGATAGTAGACATGAGGATAAGGGCAAGCATGGCAAGTTTGATTCATTATGGATGGGCCCTTACTCCATAGATATCAAAATTTGGGATCATACCTTCTTCCTCAATGACTTATATGGTGAGTTGCTCAAGTGACCTATTAATGGTAGGCATTTGAATTATTTTTGGATTGATCCCCCATGAGTCAAGGCATAAATCTTTTCTACGTGTATAGTTTGTTTTTGTTTCCTATCTTTCATGTTTTTACTCATTCTAGGTCCTCGGTGACCTAGTTTTGTTGGTTTCTCTATTTCTTTTTATGGTGGCTTTGTTTCCCTACTATGCATAATGACTCTATCGCCCAATGGATGTTTTTCACACTTGGTCTACTTTTTTCTTGTGGAAATCACAGGGAATGCCCATCCCCAAGTTGAGCTGATGTTGGTGCTCAAAATAATCTCACCCCATTTTACCTTTGAAAATCTATCAATTTACAACCTTTGTCACTTTCTTCTTCCTAAGTGTTGTGGGCTCCCGTTTATCTTTGTTTCCATTTTTAATATGTTCCTGGTCATAGATCACTTATGGGTCCATTATTTACTCCTAGTTTCTTTTTCCTCTAGAAAAGATGTATATTTTGAGTCCCCTGTGCTCTATTCCTTCAAAAACTCACGTTTTCCCATTCTCTTTGTCCTCCATGATGGGGATTTATCTTCCTTACTATTTATGCCCTAATTACTTGATAAAAAATGAATGGATGTATCTTTGAGAAGCATATTTGAGCCTTGTAATATTTCTTAACTCATTTGTCCTTGGAAAAATTTCATTCCCAAGCTCAAATGGTCAATTTTTTATTTTACTAATGGTCGATGGGCATTTCTCCTAACAAATTTGCATCCTTGTATCTTCAGGGGACATGGCACCTTTTAGTTGGATGCGGCTCAACTGGTGCTTAGAAAAGTTCATGTGAAAAGCCTTATCTCAAAATGTTTCCACGTGGAGGCACGATGCTCATTTGAAGATCTCGCTTTTAGGTTTTTCCTTGAGAGTAGAGTCGGGAGGACACGTGGAGGATTCCACTCACTTTTCATTTCACTTAGACTTTTAACGGCCAAAGGAGACTACTTGGAGCATCACACGTGGCACCTTCCATCGAGCTTCAAACATTCGAGATAGACTTCGATCGGAATAGGACATGTGGCGAGCCCATGCTCATCCAAGGTATCAAATTTTTAGGACCATCTCAAGGAGCACCACATGGTGACATGTGGTGGTTCAAAATTCAAAGAGATGGGAAGTGGACCATCGGAGGAAAATTAGCCTTTTTCACCTCTTGAAATCAAAAGTATTAAAATCTCAAAATGTCCCCGCAAGACCGATAAAGGAAAATTCAAAGCTTACTCTAGTCAATGCAGGGGTGTGGACTTCTCGGGAAATTTAAAAAAGTTTCCTTTTGGGAAAAAAGGATAAAAATTAAAAAGGGAAGTGTTGCTCCACCTGCAATCATATTTAGACATGTTTCAGGCCCATATTTCAAGGTGGAGCTACGGGGAAAACTTGGAAAATTTTCCCTTTTCCAAAATGGAGTGAAATGGTAGAATTTGGCCATAGTTCTGCTGGGCCCACCTTAGGACACGTGTCGAGATCATTTCCTAAGTGTGGAGATGTGGAGAAATATATGAAATTTTTACAAAAGTTGTAAAAAGTCAAAGGAACCCCCAGGTATGTTCTAAAGTTTGAATCTACCACATGGATGACCAAGATTCAAAAGCAAAGATCAATGAAAACTATGATTCTAAATCTGATTTTCCCCCATTTCTCTGAAACATTTGGAAATGTGAGTTTCCATAATTTCTTGGTTTTTTCTACATGCCAAGCAGAGAAGGAAGTTAATGTTAATATTTGAAGTTTGGTGGGAAGATCTGGAAGGTGTCTTTCGCCATTAAAATGGTCTGACTTTTGTGCTCGATTGGATTTTCCATTTTTCTTATTCCAGAATGGAAGGTGCCAAATTTGATAGATTAGGGGTGGAATTGGTTTGAAAATCAAGGAAGAGTGATCTACCAAGAATGATTCGAATGTGGGAGGCATTCGATGAAATTGGCCCCCTCGAGCACCTAGATATTTCTTGTAGATTTGATTCTAAGAATCATGAAAAATCATGGCGAACACTAGTGCATTAAATGTTTTTTTCTTTTGGGGAGAAGGGGATCTATTGTAAATGTTATAAATGGCACAAATTTATCATGTAAATGGTTGGGAGTTTTTGGAAAAGTCATGGATTGATTTTTCTAAGCAGAAAAAAGCTTGATAGAGCCCATCCCTTTTGAGAAGTGTATAAGAAGGATGTATATCTCTCCTTTGTATAAGATTCAATCGTGTCAAGGTGGTCAGCAAGTGTATAAACCTCTTCAAAATCTTTGAGATTGTTTTGGAAACTTTCCCTTGCAAATAAATTTGATCAAACTTGAGTTATTCTATGTTAATCTTGAGTAAAGTGTATTTATTTCATCTCCGAATGCATGCATGCAGTTTTTTTTCTTGTTTCTATTGCAATCTTGTATCAAAATCTAGTCTAATCACATGGGTCTCAATCATTGTGATAGTTTAGTGGCATCTATAATTTCATTTCTTAAAATCCTTCATCCGGGATTGAGGTAAATGATTTAAAATCACTTCTCTTTCATTTTTTTATAGAGATTATCTCAAAACCTCTAGTGTACTTCGGCATGGTTTGATTTGAATCTTGGTGCTTTATTGGGTTTTTGACTCTAGCCTTCATGATAGAATCCCATAGATTTTATGAAAGAGTGCTAATCTTGGCCTCCATTTGGGCACATATTCTTCTAGTTGAAGAAACATTTCTAGCTTTTGTGGCATTTTTTTGGCTGAATCTTTTCATTTTCCTTAAGCTATCAAAGATCTAAAGAGTCAAGTTCATCCTTGTCTCCTCCCACCAAAATCTATTTAAAACATCCAATACCATCTATGCTACCCATATTTTCTTCTATATACCCACACAAGACCAAAATCCATTTTCCCAAGTATGCAGATAGATCAGGTCTCAAATGTCTTTAGTAACCTTGGCCTTGTTGTGAAATTATCTCCATGATCCGGAAGTGACAACTCGTTAGTGTCGATCTGGTGTGTTGATCATATTTTCCCCAATGTATTCCTCTACAAAATTTATGTAAATGAAGGGTACTTTTCTCTCCTTTCAAATAACAAAGGTTACAAAATCGGTTCTCTTACCTTGGTTAAAAGGAACAACCTAAAATAGTTAGGATAAGATCATATCCTTTTAAAGTTCTACCCATCTTTCCACAAATCCAAGTAATAAAGGGATAGTCAAATATCCTCCCCGGCTTAAAATGATATATATTTATGATCCGCTGCCTCTAAGCTCCATTTTGAATCAGTGTTATTTGCTTTTGAAAATGAGAACAAATTTGGGTACCAACACACCACAAATTTATCTTGGATTTTTTCACATAACCCACTTTATAGTCTACGTTGCTTTTCAATATATGGTATTTGTTTCACATAGCCATCATGATTTTCCACTCACATTCTGGAAGGTCTCTGGATTGACTATACCATTACTACGATAGATGTTAACCATTATTTTTTTACATTTCCTATGACTCTTGAAATATATCTATTCCTAATGATAGTTCACCTACTTACACTCTAAATATATCACATTGTATGCTCACTATTGTCCACCAATAGCCTTTATTGATAAGCAATATTCAATGAATGTGTACACACTACACTATTATGGTCCTTATACAACCCTCATCACTACAACTCATCATGTTTCCCACATTTCTCAAGTAGGTTTCAATCATTATAATAATGATCTCCTTGATAAAATCATTTGGTAAGAACCTTGCATATAATAAATCAATAAATTCGAAAATAAATAACAAACACACGAGATATGGGGGGCAAGATGCCCTAATATCAATATATGCAGAATAATACCCTTAAGGTAGGGCAACACCATACAATGCTCCTTAAGGAAGGAGTAACTCCACAATCTCCCAAGATGGGAATCCACTTCGAGGGGGACACCTCCAATATACCTCTACCAAGTAGAAGACTCAACTCATACATACCTCCTCATAATGATACTCACATCCTTTAAATAGGATGGGTAACACCTAATCCCAATGTAGGCCGACCCATTCCCCAATATAATTAATTCCTATGTGAGCCCATATAACTAACTAAGGGGATGTGTGCCACATGTCGGCATCTCCATCAACCCATATATATTATATATATCCCCATATCTAAATAAGGTATATGTGTCATCATTCTCTCCTCTTTATATTATCATGTTAATCACCATATTCCCTCTTTGACATGTTTCACCAAAACATAATAAGAAGCCATATAATGAGTGCGCTTTAAATTATGTGCACACTTGTCGCCATGCTCGATCATCCAACCACCCATATGAAATCCTACTTGGTGATGCTGCTCCAAACATGATTCCATATTCCATTGTGCTCATCTCGGTTCCATCACTGGTCCATATGTGTTCCTTCCTCGGCATCCATGTATATCCATAATTATTATTCTTGTGATTCCATGTCATATAATTATTGTTCCATTGATTCCATGTATAGCAAAAAGTATTCTGTAATTCCTCAGTATATCCATATGTATTTTATCCTCATGTGTCCTAACATGTCTCCATGATTTTTTCCTCTCATGATGGTGTGGGTGTCGATATATGGTGCCACCTTTCGTATACTCAACCTTATCAACCTTTTCCTCAACTTTCTTGTCCTCTTCCACCTTGTTTGTTACTTATTTTTTCTCTTGAGTAGAGAAATTATTTTTTGACTTTATCATGTTCTTTATGTTCTTCACCTCTCCTTCTGATTCATCCTTATTCCCTTCTTCACCATCTTCAACTTCATCTTCATGATCCAATTTTAATTACTTTTTTCTTTTTAAGTGTGATATCTTACTAATGTAATTTTCTTTCTCTTGTACCATAATTTCATGAATTTATTTTGTACATTAAGATTAATTGTTCCCAAGCTCTCTAACCAAGGATATCCAAGAACAATATCCATACCATCCATATCTAAAGCATAAAAATCTGAATGTAAAACATATTTATCCATAGAAAGCTTTAAATCTTCAAAAACTTGAATATGCTTACCATCCATTTGAGATTCCTTGATATGCTTTGTTTGCACCTGTAGATTTTGAGCTACATCCATATTGATGAAGTTATATTTGCTGCTAGGGTTTATGGAAACAATTACCTTTTTTCTTTGAATACACCCTTCAAACTGAAATATTGAAGCTTCCTTCTTTGGAGATGCACTATCATGTGTAACAACTTCTTCTTCTTCTTCTTCTTCTTCTTCTTCTTCTTCTTTCTTTCTGATTCTTCTTCTTCTTTTTCTTCTTCTTTTTCTTGAAAAAAATATGTTTCTTTTTTTTTTCCCATCTAGCTAAGAAAATATCCTCCATTTCCTCCCAATCCCAATCCAATAGATCTATATCCAAATAAGAATACCAATGTCGCACTTTCCCACCAAGATGAAGATAAAAACTAACCCATACTAAACATTCTTCAAAATACATTTTTTTAAATTGTATCCACCATTTTTTTGCATCAATTTCCCCATTACCATAGAAAATTGGTATATCCATGATGCATAAAAATTAGGGTTTCACAAACTTACTCCTTTGACCAATATTTTACCTGATGATTTCGTCAATTAGTTAGCCTCAAATCTGAAACCACAAAGAAGTAACCCCTACTAAAATTTTGAGAAATTTCATGAAAATGTAAGAAATTCAGAAAATTCCTCAAATTGCGGCCTATGGAGCAAAATAGTGAAAACAATAAAACTGAAATAAATATGTCAAAATAGATCCAAAAATTCTGAAATTTCATTGGTATCACCGTTTAATATATTACCAACAACCCAAAAAATTTATCTCCTAATTCGTCATTATTCAGAAGATATAGATGAAACCTTAGAATTAGGGTTTCAACCCTAAAACGGACACAACTTTTTATCAAAAGCATAAGCTCCAAAAATCTGAAATTTTGAGGGATGATCACTTGAATTATGTATCCACTCCCACAAAAATATATAAAAATTCAAATTCTATCTCCAGATATAAACGATTCACCAACATTAGGGTTTCATCCCACAAATTGCTCCGAGATCATTGCTTCCGATACCACTTGATAAGAACCTTTTGCATATAATAAATCAATAAATTGTAGAAGATAATACAACACAAGACAATATCATCATTCTACCCCAAATATGCCCTAATATCAATATATTCAGAATAATACCCTTAAGGTAGGGCAACACCATACAATGCTCCTTAAGGAAGGAGTAACTCCACAATCTCCCAAGATGGGAATCCACTTCGAGGGGACACCTCCAATATATCTCTACCAAGTAGAAGACTCAACTCATACATACCTCCCTCATAATGATACTCACATCCTTTAAATAGGATGGGTAACACCTAATCCCAATGTAGGCCGACCCATTACCCAATATAATTAATTCCTATGTGAGCCCATATAACTAACTAAGGGGATGTGTGCCACATGTCGGCATCTCCATCAACCCATATACATTATAATATTATATCCCATGTGAACCCATACACATAACTAAGGGGATGTGTGCCACATGTCGGCATCTCCATCAACCCATATATATTATATTATCATATCCCAAGGTACATATAGCAAACACATAGTAAACTTCTCTACCATACACTTTAGGAAATGACATCTAACACATACCCCTCCTCATATTTGCATAGGTTTATCTATCATCTTTACATTATCATGCATTCATACACTCACATAACCATATTCATTTCACATTTTAGCATCGCTTATTTCCTAATGAAACACTATTTTGCTTTGATTCACACTCGACCATTGATTACTATATATGATCCCCACACACTACACATTAAGTATTACACACTGTGTCTCCTCACACATCTCGCATCATATTTCTTACATATTACATCATACACTTTGCATTTATTCTACCCCATTTCATCATTACGACATTCACAAATTTATATATCATATTGTTCTTTATCATACAACTTTCCTACTCATATTCTCTACATGTCTAAGCATTATATCCTACTCATTCTACATGCTACATAACACACATCTTCATGCTATCAAGTATATCTAAATGCATTACATTGCATACTATTCATTTCACATCATATGGCTAGTTATTATCCTCATGCATACTACATCATCTTCTACGTGCTGCACTAACCTTCTTATGAAGATCATTACTTCCTCAATGCATACTCAACTACCGAGGATTTATTAATCAAATGGACCTTATAATAATTATACATTCATCATTTCATTCAACCTTATATCATGTGAAATTCCCATATTAGTGACATACGCCTTAGGCTAAATGGTCACCTATTCATTCATCTTATAGTTTTATATGCTTTAGGATACATCACCACTCCTCTATTCATTAAGTAGAGATATATGATTTAGATACATCATATATATTTAAATCATATTATCATTATATAGGCTTCATTTCTAAGGTTTATGCATACATCATTTATAGGTCGCATCTCATCAACACACACATATACTCATCACAACACGTTAGACACAACACATACTTGGTTGTTTCTTGATGACCCACTCTCATATATGGTTCATTATTGATTACTAGGGGAAAACCAAATGAATCTTCATCCCCAATACATTTCCATTCATTCGGGGGTGTGCGGCTCTGTCATTCCATCTTACATTCCATTCCACCCATCTAGAACATGTTGCATATCTTTTTACTTTTATTATTATTTAAATTTGCTTATATATGGTTGTCTTATTACACATGCAAGTTAGATGTCTTGTATGTCATATATATATACCATAGAAACATTTGACGTTCATGCCTTTGCTTACTTATGATTGTAGGTACAAGTATTTTTCACACATTATAGATGCTCTCCTACTACCCATCCTATATTGGTTGTTGGGGGCATCCACATTCATCTCTCATAGGTGATATTGTTTCAATATGTACTTAGCAACTTACATTACTTTCTTATACACACTTTTGGCATATGGGTTATATTTCTAATATGCTAATGGGTGCTTCTGTGTAACATTTTTTTGCATGATTATTTGCTTCCATGGATATCTATTATTTATTCTTTTTTGTTTACTGTTTTCTATTCTATGTCGTCCTTGCATTTTTTTTGTGCACACTTATTTATTATATGTGGCCATGATTTTCTTACGTGTCTTGCAATGACAATGTGCATAATGTCCCATGTTTTAGCCCACTTTGTGTGGCTTAAATTCTATTCTCGAATGTTTACATTACTATATTTCTTGGTAACTTATACACTATTTTTTAGATTACACATTATATTATACATGCATGCTTGTTTTACTAACACTTGTCTTTGCTAGCCTCTTGTTTGTGTGTTCGTTGGTTTTGTACCAAGTTATTTCCTTCATCTCTATAAGAAATAGTTATAGAGATCACGCATTCTGATCCTTTTTGGGGCCGCATTATCTTATCGGTGATGTCGCATGTGCCCCTAAAGAGGGGAGGCATAATTTTAGGTTTTATATAATACATAAAGATTCTACATTGGTTTAGTTCAATTTATTTTCACCATTTTCATTGTGGGTTGTATAGAAAGTTGGTTTGGAGTAGTATACAAACCTTGTACAAATGGATTTTTTAGAACATGGTTGTCCCTATTGAATTTTTAGGAGTTATAGGTTAAAGGATACAACAAAATTTGTCTCTACAATGCACTTATTCAACTGGCATCGGATCACCTAAAAACCAAGTAGTATAGAGATATCTTCATACATGTTTAGGGAAGTAGTTAACGGTTGAGGGATACATGTTTAGGTTGGAATCCCTCCCTATACTTCTTCATCTTATGGCGTTGGATCACCTAAAAATACAAGATAGGATATCATCTTTCTACACTCTTTCTCTCATTATAAATCGTGCACATGTTCAATTTTTCATTTGCATATTTTACATTTACATACTCTTACATATATACATGCATATTTTACATGATTTTTACATAAATACATACATTTTTAATTCTTGATTGTCTTTTCCTTGCATGTCCAACCAAATGAGAAGTAAGTAGTCAATAGAAAATAAAACAATGGGGAAACAAAAACACCATTTTTTTGGAAACACACACCATACTAAGCATGTAGGTACATCACACACATCAAAAACTAAACACATATTTCCACCCTAGGTTAACTATCATATCATTTTTGTGGTTTTACATCTTTAGTTTCCATGATCCATAATCCTTTTTTCATTCCACGCTTTGTCTAGTACTTTGAATTTTTCTACTATAATCTTCATGACATCGAGTAAGCATCTCTATCTTCTCACATACATAAAGTGGGGAAAATTTAGACACAAAATCACGCACTTTAGACATTATTTATTCCCAAAGTATCATACTAATTAACCCCCATCTTTGGCCATTTTAATTTGCTTTTGTTTTCATTGCCAAACCTCAAAGACATACTTTCCTAGTCTATTTTCATCATTTTTCATCATATTAGCCTTAAAGGGGTTTTGATGACATTCTTTTGTGGGCACCAAAAATTCCCTAGTACCGATTAGGGAAATGTGATCCTTTTCCCTCTTTCCCACCACTTTTGGGAACTTTCTAGCCGTTTGAACATTTTATCTCTCTTGTTTGTCACAATTTTAAGGTTGATTACAAAATTAGAACAAGAAAACCTTATAAGTATAAATTTATGAAACCATAATGAGGACCAAACCCTAGTCAATACTATCATCCACCTAGATTTACATCCATCTAAAGTATCTAGATATCATTTTCATCCATCTAACTCCATCACAGGCACATTTGGTTCATTTCCGATGTATCACACAAGCATAGGAAAGAAGTTTATTCTATTCCATCCACCATTCTATTACATTTTCTACACGTAATTATTGCTCTTTACTTTCACAAAGTGCAACCGCACAATCACATCTAGGAATTATTAAACACACAAGCACATATAACTACATCATCCGGTATGATATGTGCAAAACTCGCTTAGTAAGTCCATAGTTTTGGCATCCGAGGTCATTTCAACCCCTTCATATGCATCTTTATTTTTAGGGTCGATGCTTGTTTTGGTGTTTTATAGGTTTATCTTGCATCATTGATCATTAGTGACATATAAAACAAGTTAGAATTACATGCCATAGACAACTTAATCAAGGCTTCACATCATCATTCTACCATGTAAATAAGATTTTTGGACCTCATACATAGACTAGGGGGGGGGGTGCTTTATAACATAGAACATGGTGCCCATAAGTTCCATGATCCTCTCCCACGTGCCCTACTCCACTCAATATTTTCTAGGATTACAAGATTCTCAACCTTGGCATATTTTTTTCCTTCTCTCTGTTTCTCTAGCCAACTTCTCGCATCACAATCCAACAAGTTCTCCGAATAAGATAAGTTGTTTCCAACCCTTCTTTGTATCTTAGGGTCTTCTATTTTCATTAGCCTAGTTGGTTTGGTCTCTTCCTATATTTATTTACTTTTTTAATTTATTGTTATTTACTTTTATTCCTAGTTTATACTAACTACCATTATTTCACATTCTAGTTAATCAATTTCCCTTTTCAAAAGTTGTAGTCCTTTTTTGGAAGGTCATCTCTTATGGTTGGTCATCATATCCTATAGTTGGATATTCATCTTGTATTTGTTATGTTGTTAAGATGACCATCCCTTCACAAATATATAGTCATCTCCCTAGAAATAGACATATAAAATGTGGCTTTAGGGCACTCCCCCACCCCCATCGGGTGCATGGCCTCTGGACCCCACAAGGGGGTATCCCCTTTGTAGCCCTTGGATTATGTATTATACATTGGCAAATATGAGCGCATTTTGATTAGAAACGTTGGCAAAATACATGCATAACTTCATTTTTAGCTATAAAGAGTAGGAAAACTATCCCATATAAATATCTTGTTAGTCTAAATTCTAGGAGAATTGGGTGGTAGCCAACTATTGAAAATTCACTATTTCCAATTTCCAAAATTCCTAATATTCACGAGTTTATGAAAAATTCACCTCTAAAATTTCCTCTGGTTTTCATGGTTTATGTTTTACATTATTGGGTTATTTAATTCACATAAGAACATTTTGATATGAAAATCATCCTCTTACCATTTCGGGATTTAAAATCCTCCTTGAATGGAATCAAATTCAGGATGCTCATACACTTCTTTCTTTCTCATATCCCTCTCATGAGAATAGGTTATTTCTTGATCCTTCACACATGATGGTCTTGGATGCATTAGTATCATTACTAGCTCATTTTTATTTGTTTCTAAAAGAGATGTTGAAAAAATGGTAGATTCGGAGATGATGCTCATTAATTCACTCCTTAATCCTCACTTTTCTCCATTTGACATGATGATCTCTTCTTAATCTCATAACTCACCTCCTGCACTAAGATTTCACTTGTGTGGAAGCATGTTTATGATGTCACTGGGAACCCTCTCTCTCTCTCAATTGATCCTCATGGACATAGGTTTCCTGATACTTATAGTAGGATTGATGCTTGAATGAAACTTGGAGGAATGTGTGATAATTAATTCCATTTCCTTGACCTCTAAACTTTACTTGAAACACTACAAGTTCCAACTTCCGACTTAAAAATTCAAGAAACTATTGTTACGTTTGGGAGTTGTGAGGGTTTATAAAATATATTTTTTGACATGGATAACACTCCTAAAGAGTCATTAAACAATCCAAAAGGCCCCAAAACCTAAAATATGACTATATTATTTCCTAAAATAGACATCGATTGTATCAATTAAACACTAAACACTTTAGGTTGAATACTAAAATTCTGAAAATTACTTATGTCCTGACCATATTAGATTATTAAAAACTTATCCTAAAACGTTACTTGTGGAGTTGTGATACTAGTTCCATAAGTTTCAATGTGACCCTAATTTCTTATATTTACTAAAATAAATTTAAATTATAAGAAATAATAAAGTATAAATATTAATAAATGAAAAAATTATTTATTTCAAATTTAAATTATAAGAAATAAGAATGCATAAAGATTAATAAATGAGAAACATATTTATTTTAAACCATTTATTTTAGTAAATATATCCCTCCCAAAAGAACATATACAAAATTGTAAAAAGGAATACGAGTGCGTTATAACATGATAACATTTTAGTCTTATTAATTACCAATCCTAATAGTTCATAATGTGATCATGTTTTCCCAAAACGTCCTCACGTTTTGTTTCAGATTGAAAAAAAAAAGTATACATAACAAAAAGCATATCAAGGAATTCAACATCAACAACATCATCATCAAAGATAGGACTAACACTTTCATGAGGCATAGCTTTCCTAGGAGATGAATGTCTAATTTTATCCATTAGGGTTAGGTGGATCCTAGAGCAAGGATTTTCAAGATTTAGGTTTAGCAAATGCTTAAGAAATTATTGAAATTATAAAGTATAAATCTGAATTAAGTAATAACGAGATATAAATATGCAACGAAGTAAAAATTTTGACTTAGTGATAAGAGAATCAACTTGAAACCCTAAGTGAAAGAGAGATGGTAAGATACTTAGCTGATTCCCAATAATTTTGATGTTGTGTCAAGATGGAAAATTGATGAAAATGGAAACTAAATTATCATAACTAAGCCTAGAAAAATTCATAAGTATAGGAATTGTTATCCAAATAACCCTCTTGGTTATTTGGATAACTTTACTTTCACTCTAGCTTTGATGCTTTATAGTTCAGGTTGTGCACCCGAAGATTTCTCATTTGGCACAATTTTTATAGGTTGTATTCCTTCCACACACTCCCGTGCCATGTAATTCTTCCACACGCCCTCTCTGTAGATGCCTCCTAAATTGACTAAGTTCCCGATCTTCTGTCGTGTGCCCTCTTTGATTTTTTCCATCACATGCCCTTCCTCAATTAGATATTTGTGGCTCGCTTCCATACCATCCTTTCACATTCTACACCCATCCCATTTCCCCCATCCACATCTTCCTCCCATGCATGCACCTTCTTTCTATCGCCTCACACCCTATGTGCACGCATCCCCTCTATTTTCCTCTCTCACTCTTGCATCCTATCGCACCCTACTTCCATGTTGCCTTCTTTCTACGCACTCCTGCGCATGACTTCTTGTTTCTTCCTTTACACTCTATTCTCCTTCCATTTTCCATCTTCCATCTAGAAGGATGTGTTCAATTGAGGCCCAATCAGTTAAGTATGAAAAAGGATAGCGGAAGGTACCATGTGTCATCTCGACACAACTTCAAGTGAAGAATCCAAAGGTAGTCTCCAAATGTGCAAAACCCTCCACATGTCTAGGGCCCAACAAAGTTACACCCGTTGTTGAAAATTCTACGAACCGCAAGCGGAGGCCTCCAACCTGTCTCATCGGTAACTTCAAAGGTAATTCCAAAAGTGGGTTCCCAAACAAGTGTATTCCCTCCACATGTCCGTAGTCTAAAAAGGCAGAGCCGACCATTGAATTAGATAAGTATAAAGGAGTCAACAAAATCCTCTACGTGTCTCTTTAGAGCAACTTCAAAGGTAAGCCCCAAAAGGAAGGTCCCTAATGAGTGTGGGCCCTCCACATATCTAGGGCTAAATAAAGTTACATCCGACTATTGAAAATTCTACGAGCCAGCGAGGGCCTCCACGTGCCTCATCGATGCAACTTGAAAGATAATTCCAAAAGTGGGCTCCCAAAAAGTGTCGGCTTACCACGTGGTCGAGTTTGAGAAAAGATACATCGGACATTGAAAATTTGAAGTGAAGCATTGGACTCGCGAAAGGTGCCACGTGTCAACTTAGCACACTTTCAAAAGGTGTAAAAAAATGGGTCCCCAAACAAGTGCGTTTAGCTCGCCGTGGTTAAAGTCCTAGAAAGATACATCATCCATTGAAAAGTAGAAGCAAAGCAAAAGTTAGTGGAAGCCTCCATGTGTCTAGGGTCCCACATAGCTACTCCTAAATAGATAGGAGGGACTTAGCCAAAACATGAGAGACAAAGAAAGAAGTAGGCCCATGGATGATGCCAAGTGTCCAATTGGCATAACTTCAAGAGTGAAAGGAGGAGGATGAAATCTTAAGATGCATGAGGCTGCCACGTGGATCTTGCATGGATAGACTCTTTTAAATA
Source organism: Taxus wallichiana var. yunnanensis (assembly GCA_018340775.1). Taxonomy (NCBI): domain Eukaryota; kingdom Viridiplantae; phylum Streptophyta; class Pinopsida; order Cupressales; family Taxaceae; genus Taxus; species Taxus wallichiana. The sequence goes on from CM031241.1 coordinate 400,264,800, forward strand.
TTGTGAGCCCACATTAAACACCCAACCCTGACCTTCAGACAGCCATATCTTTCAACTGGAAGCTCGGATTTGAGCAGAAGAGGACTTTTTGGAAAGCTCTCAACGTCTACTATTCACCAAACCCCATAATGGAAAAATACATTCTATTATTTTGTAGGCTATCAAGATTATCACCGATCACCATAATGGAGTATGGTATTCCTTTCTTTCCCAACAAGGAACATCAATGAAGGCATGGGTTTTGCAACAAAAGCCATTATTGTTGTAGGGGAATTCATTGATCTTTTGGGTGGTCAAACAAGAATTTAGATTCCTTCTATCTCCTTCTCTAATTATTCCTATATATTATAAGGAGGGGCATTTTTCTAAAGGATGGTCATTTTTTCTCTCCTTCCCCTCTCTCTTTCTTCCCTATGTTTGAATGTGGAGCTTGAAGCCTTCTCTATTTTCTTTGTAATGGCATTTTCTTGCCTCTTTCACGTTGATGATGTACTATGTGAATTCATCGAGTAATAAATCTATTTTGTGATGCATTTTTCCATCCTTTGCATATTTTATTGTCTCTTCTTACCTCTCATAATTGCAAGGTATATTGTGCATATTTCTGATTTCTATTGTAGGTTTTGAGAGATGTGTTTAATGGGTTTGAAATGGTGTTTTGTGTGAACTTTATCCTTGGTCTGTGATGCATTTTGACCATCCTCTCAATTTTAGGTAGTTGGATTTGTGATCAACAGCCCTCCTTTTCTCGTATCACCGCTTTAGTTTAGGCTTTGTTTTCATGCACTCTCTCCCTAGTCTCCTTGGCATTGTTATATTAGGAGTAGATAGTCACATTTCCTTCATCAAATCTAATCCCAAAGGTTAAATGCCTACACCAAATTCCCTAAATCTAAGGCCATTCGGGAGTGTTGTATTTTTCACCAATAGTTATTACACACTGGTGGGAGAGGTTTTAATCACCTTACCACTTCATTTCATCAAGTTGATGTGTTCTTGGTGAGATTCAGACCTTTGGAGGAACATGCAAATCACATCTAGAAACTCCATTGTCAACAAACCATTCTCTGAGTTGCATACTTTCTTTCCATATATTTCAATCCATTCTTCTTTCTACATCTTCCATCTTCTCTTCCATTATATGAAGTTGTGCAATCATGACTTCATTCCCCTCATGGAATTCACACTTGTAGAAGACATCGAAGAGTTTGATTTCCTATCAGACTTAGAGGAATGTTTTGATAAGGAGGGCCCCATAGAAATTACAAATTTCACTACCCCATCATTCATCCTTCAACCACAAGAACCTACCACCGAAGAGTTTCCACCAGTCATGCTCATTTCAGAGCATGAGGTTGAGCTTCAGTGTGCCAAGTTCAGCAACAACGCCTCCCATATCCTAGTACAAATAACTCCAAGAGGTGTAAATTCAGTTTGTTGATACTTTTAGGGGGAACACCATCTATGAGGTTGTTTTTACTCTCATTTCCGACCATGTTCAGTGCTAAATCAACTACATGGTCACAATTTCTGAGAAAGGGAAGCTACTTCCCCCGCCGACTGCAAGATTTTTAAGTTCCCTTTGCTTCCGGTTAGTGTAGAGTAGGTAGGTTTGTTTTTAGTAGAAGAAGTGCTTTTGCACACTCTACATATCCCACTTGGGGTGTGTATGATTTTTCGATTTTGTACATAGCGGTGTTGTGGTGTTTTGTTGCTCCAAGGTTATATCATTGTATAGTTCGATGTGCCTCCAAGGTGAATGTTGTAGCAGTCCATTTCAGGGATAGGTGAATGCTCCAGTCAAGACAATTTTCTACTCTCAGAAATCTCATCTTAAATATTTTCTTATGAAAATTTAGAGTGTGGATAGTGGGGCAGGTTCAGGGTCACCAAGTGCAAGCATTAGGATAAATTTTAAAGAGCAAGATTAGTATCAAGCTATCATTCATGAATCCATGCCCAATGGATACTTCCAAGGCTACTTGGTCTCTTCATCTAGCAAGAAGATGGCCCCAAAATTACCAAATTGTTATCCAAATAACCCTCTTGGCTATTTGGATGACTTTTACTTTCACTCTAGCTCTGATGCTTTACATTTCAGGTTGTGCATGTGTAGGATTGCTCATTTGGAAAAAAATTCTAGGATGTATTCCTTCCACGCACTCCCCATGCCATGTACAATTCTTTCACACACCCTCTGCAGACACCTCCCAAATTGGCTATGTTCTAGGTCTTCTATCGTGCGCTCTCTTTTCTTCTTATCGTCACATGCCCTTCCTTAGTTGGATAGTCACATCTCACTTCCATACTCTCCTTTCACATTCTTCTCTCCCTCCCATTTCCCCCTTTCACATCTTCGTCATAAACGTGCATTTTCATTTATATGTCCTCGCACCCTATGTGCACGCATGAAAACAAAAAATGCCCCTCTTTATTATGTGTTGTATGTATTTAGTTTTTGTTTTCATAGGATCTTAATTAACAATAAACATATAAATATCAATTTAAATTATGGATATTCAATATTCTTCATATTGATATATTCCACCATTAAAGCAAGAGCGTAACAAAACATACCTAACATGCCATTAAAAGAAACTAAATGGAATTTTTAAAAATTAATACCAAATAAAAAAAATATTTGTGTTACCTTCTTTTGAACCATGTAACAAGTAAGCCATATAAACACTTCTCTATCGGAACAATAGTCACTAGAACAACAATTAATGAAACACAAAAATTCCCCACAAAATTGTAAATCCAACAAATGAGATAACTTCATCCGCACACAAAGACTTTTTATTACAAAATTCCATTCCAACATGAAAATAAAACCCTAATACCCTATATCACCTAACTTCACAATTTTGTATACATGAAAGGAGGTGGGAATCTTATAACTTAAAAAATAACTTTTTATAATATATACTCACTTAATAAATTAAAAAATAGATCAATAGAAACATTATAGACACTCATCTGGTTTCCATATCTTCCTCTCTAGTTTTGGGGGAGAAATGTGTAGCCTCTATTGGGGATTATTTAGGCAAAACCTTGCTATTGATACAAAGATGACCATGTACGAATATACTACATATGCTTGATATGAACACCTCAAAGGATTTCCTAGCTTCTGTGGATCTGCATGTTGAGGATAGGATATGGAATCAAAACATTGAATATGAAGGCTTCCCCTTCAAATGTCGATTTTATTTTCTCTTGGTCATCTAGTGGCGGATTGTAAGTTTGGGAAGAAGAATACTAATAATCGAACTTCATGGTGGAAGAATGTTGATTCTAGCCATTTGGTTGTAAACAGTCACTCAGTTTGAGTCATAGGAGGGATCTGATGATGAAGAAGTGGAGGCTCCTGTGCATGAGATAATCACCCCTTCTCCTACCCCTATAGAGAAGGATCCTTCTCCTAGCACCGGTGCTTCTTCCCTTCCCCCTTCTTCGGGAATCCTCAATCAGGTGGGTGAAAATAATCTTGAAATTTGTATACCGATTTACCCAAATGAAAATGTTAATCCAAATACTGGGAATGATTGGTCTACTGTGAATAGAAGAAAGAAAGGGAAGGTTAATGACTCCCTTAAGATGTGTCTTCTCTCCCATGGGAAGAAGTCTCATGGTTAGTGTTCCTTCTACTTTTGTTTTTGCTGTTAGTTGGACTTATGTTGTTTGTTTCTCTGTGCCACTGGTAGAGGCTTCCCTTCATGTTCCTCAATGCAATATCCTATGTCTCCACTTTCTCTCATTGTAATGGGGTAGGGTCCCCTCAACCCTTATTTTACCCTTAATAAAAAAAATCAAATATTTATGAGACACATATTCTTCAAATATATATACACAAAGCTATATAATTTTAAAAGCTATTTCATATCAATTTAAATATGCAGGATGCTAGGTGGGAACCTTGTATCTTAAAAAAACAAAATTTAATATTATATACTCACTTTTTATCCTTAAAAATAACTCAAAAGAAAAATTACAGACACCCATAAACTGAGAATCAAAAGTTATAACACCCATAACTTTAAATATAAATTAATAGAGGTATATAATTGTAATAACATCTTAAAATCAATTACTATTTTATTCTTATTCAAATTATAATATCGAAAGATATGTCCGGAAGAAAATTACATCCACATTCATACATTCAAAACAACAATGTAAAAAAATAATTAAATTTTTCCTCTCTATTATATAAATTCACAAACTATATAGGTCATGGATATATAAATAATATAAAGGTTTTGAAATGTTGAGAGAGAAAGAAAGAGGACCATTTGTGATATATAAAAGGAGTATGGTATCGAATAAATTTCATATGGGTAAAGGAAAAAATTCTTAAAATACTTAAGTGCAACATATTTTGGAAAAGAAGTAGGATATTTAGAAAATAAAATTTGAATATCATAATTCACAAAAAAGAAGCCTTTAAAAGGATACAAATAAATGAATTAAATGATAAACCAAGTTGAATAAACAATAAAAAAAATATAGAACTTCTAAAATCTAAAAATATATGAATTAATGAATTGAATACTTAAGTATGATGAAAATGGTGGTTATATGTGGATGGGTCAATTTTTGAAAAAAAATTACTTAAATTACCTTTTAAACACTAAAAACTAACAAAGCAAGTTATAAATATTTCTTACAAATTTATAAATCTGCATTCATAGCCCCTAGAACATATTTAATGAAGCTAAACTTCCTAACCATTATTTAATAATGAATAAATATTAAATATTAAATATTAAATAATATTTACTTGATCGATGTTGCCAAAAAAATTAGTTTGAGTTAAGGTCGGTTTGGCCCTAATTTTCTCCATTCACACCTCTGTTGCAACATGGATCTGCTACATGCCCTCAATCGCACTCTTCCTAATCTACCATATCAAGAAAGAATCATATTATGGATGCCATTGGCATATGTTTTCTATTTATATTGTTTTATGATTGCCTCTTTCTTCATTTTAGGATTTCTTTAAAAATGTGTTTTTTTATGCTTCATTGAACAATCGAGGGTTGGTGAAAGTTCTATGACTCCTTTTTCTTTGTATTCGACATCATCTACAACTTTATCTTGACCATCCACACTTCTAAGTTCTATCAAAGACCCTCCTCCCTTGCAAAAATGTAACAATGCCTTTCAAAGTAATCAACCTTACACTACAATCAAGATAATATACCACACAAATGGATCCATTTATATTAAATAACCATATCTAAACTTAAACTTAACAAGTTTCGCAAAGATCCATTCACCTAAATAAATCATTTTAACCAACCAATTGTTATGACCAAATTGAGAATAGGAAACTAGAACCATCTGTATTTTATTTTAAAACAACCATATAATATTTTTAATGTTACTAGAAAAACCTAAAACACCTATTAATGATCTTGAATTTGAAGGAAAAATAATTTTACCACTAAAATTTCAATTAAACTTACCAAAGTTGCAATCTTTTTGTTTAGCTACCTTCTTCTATTCTATGACTTGCCCTCATCTTTTCCTAAAACAAGAAAAAAAATACACAACAAAAAACAACCCAACCACTAAAAATTATAAGCGAAGCTACTCAAATCATTGAAATAACCAATCATAAAAAATGGAGACAAAATCTACTCAAATTCCACAAATGAAGATAAGAAGATTATCAAATCATAGAAAAATAGAAGTAACACGACTCAAAATATGTAAAAAGATAGCATGCCAATGAAAAAAAACAATCCAAAACCCTTCATAGGATGATTCTATGCCAAACAATCTACGTAAAGTTAAAAATTACTTTAGCATACATCACTTTTCCCAACATTCTTGTTTTATGGTTTCTTCATCTTACGGTTTTCCAACAATCTATAGATAAAGATTTCTTGTATTCACCTTACCCTACACCATATTCCCTCTTTTCAATAATTTTGATAGACTTCAAATACCTTCACTATAACGCCCACATTTTGACTCACCAAACCATGCCCAAAACTCAATCATTCACTTAGGAAAACATGAGATTTTTATTTTTTTTTTTTGGTTTAAACATGTTTGCATTACTTTTAATAATTGTTTAACCGTTTAATACTTTGATAAGATAATTAATATTAGTGTATTTTCCACAACTCATTACGTGTTTAAAATCATTTCTTTATATCTATACTAAGTTTATTAAATTAACTCCAAATTTAGTAATAATTTTGTTTATTTCATGTCCATATGAATTTCTATTAAAATTTATTAATAATGATTCCTAAGTTACATTTGATTTTATTTAAAATAGCTCCCAAATTTAATTTTATCTAATCTTCTTGAAATGGCTATTGCCCATGCCACTCATTTATTTGTTTACACATCTACCTTCAATCATTTTAACCCCTTAAAATAGTCTATTTATTTAAATTGGCATGAAAAATATTTATTTAATTCACCCATAGTCAAAATTCAATTTATTTTTTTATTGGCCCATGATAAAAAACACAACAAACCTAATCCACTAATTATAAAAACCTAGGTGACCTTATTAATTAAATACCCATGCACTTTTTACAACTTTCATTCTCACCAAATATCTACAACTTAAAGGTGTAGGATCTAATCTCCACCCTTGTATTAGATAATTGTGAGTCCTAAGTTCTAGGCATTCTTAAAAATCCCTAAACATCCTTATGTTTTCCTTTCTACTCTCTTTTTTTCCCTAATCCCTCTCATTTACACATTTGGATTTGTAGGTTGAAGAACGTGGAGGCTATGTAGGCTTGATGAAAACTATGTAGATTTTTATTTTCTCAAGCTCTAAAATGGAGGAAAATATATTCCCATGTATTCTCCGGGTGTATTTTTATTTTCCCCTTCTAAGGTTTGCAATAAAAAAATTAACATTTTTTTAGGCCATTCAAACCGTTTTGTTGGTTATGGGTATTTGGTTACTACATTTTATTTTTGGTTACCCACTTGGGTAAATCTGGTTTGACTAAGTAGATATATATATGAAATATATTTAAATCAGAGTGCAAAATGCCACGGTTCGGCCCCAAAACGATGATTCACACATGCCTCTAAATGGTTTTTTATTGGTTTTGGTTGGGAGATGCCTTCACCCCTACCATTTCTTATTTATAAATGATTGGGGGAAGGGGCCCTCGCGGCCTTAATAAAAACATCACCCATCTTTTTATTAATTTTTTTATTAACAATATAACCCAAGCTGATTTCATATTTCAATCATTACTTGATTTTACAATCATATATATATGTGTGTGTGTGTGTGTGTGTGTGTGTGTGTGTGTGTGTGTGTGTGTGTGTATGTATTTTTATTTTTTATTTTTCATAACAATATTTAGTGAAGTTTATTTATATATAATAAATATAAAGGAATATACAAATCTATATATATATATATATATATATATATATATATATATATATATATATATATATATATATATATATATATATAAATAAATACAAAGAGGTTTTGTTCTTCTCATTTTTTAAAAAATATAAGGTAAAGAGAATGTAGTATATATTTTTAACTTTAAAATAAACTAATTATGTGCTTTGTTTTGCTTTGAAATATAGTATGAAATGAAACAATCAATAATAAAATCCAACCATTTTAATTAACATTAAAAAGGGAAATAAGAATGAGAGATAAACCATTTACAAATTTCATTTACTTTAAAATATGAATGGAATATGAAAAGAGCATTTAGAAAATAAAACAATCATATACTTGAAGGAATTTCTATTGCAAAGATATTAATTTAACACTTTAGATTACATGCGAATTTTAATTCAAGTTATAGATTTTAAACACAATACACACTTAAAAAGAATACAATTTCAATAAAATATTGGCTTTGTAATATTTATTTTCGAACCATACACACTTAAAATTTAAATAATGAAAATAAGATTTGCATAATCCATTTACAAGGAGCTTAAAATTTAAAATACAAGCACAAACTCCCTCCACACAAAGGTTAAGACAACATACTCACTTTTACAACAATTTTTCCTATTTGACAATACACTTGAATCTTTATTCTATAATTCAAATCTACATTCTCTTATTTTTCCATCTCTAACACAACAATAAGGAAGGGAACATGGGAATCACTCACATCATAACCTTAATCCAATGAGAAGGTGAAGCCTACCTTCTCATTGGCCCCCGAGCCCCAACAATGGAACAATAAGGAATGTTAAAACCATGTAATATCTTCACAAATTACTTCAACAAAACATTCATACATACCAGCAAAACTTGCAACACTTATAAGAATAACAACACTAATAAATAAATTATACAACTTTTCAAAAAATAAAGTCTTAAAATCTAAGCCAAAGGAGAAGGGAAATATGGTTTCCATATCCTTATGCCTCCCAAGTGGGATAGGATCCACAAAAACCTCGAGAAATAAGATACACACACACCAGTCTCTTATGGCTTGATCAAGTCTCTTATGCATCCCTTGTGTTAGATAAATAATGATATAGCAAGAATTTTTCCTTATACCTCCACATATGTGAATTACCCTTCCCATGCTCCCTCCACAAAATCTTCACACACTCCCTTTTACCCCACAAAATGGCCCCATTTTCCCTCTCCCCACACCTTTATTAAGGTCAAAATATACCCAATCCCATACAAATCACGTACATTCATTCACTACAAAAAAAACACACAGACAAGGAACATAAAATGCAAGGTATAATACCCTACCTTGCTATTGCAATCACCTTCAATCTTCAAGCCAAAAATATCCAACCTCTTTCAAAATCCAAGCCAATCCAAAAATAAGATCCCTAACTTTTCCAAAGCAAGTAACCCCCCAAAACAATTAGAAATTATAAATAAATAAAAATTCTTGTGGAGGAGGGTGAGTTGGATCCATGTAGGATACCACATCATTTCCCTACAACCCACCTCACAATTCAAACACATAATCTAAGGTTCCATAAATGGGTAAGGTGAGGGTATGACAAATTTCATTCTTACACACAATACTCCACTCCATACTTTCAAGGACACAATGAAGAGGGTTTGTAAGAAAGTGAAATTAATTACCTCTTCTTCGTTCAAAAAACGAAATGAGGGATAAATTTTACCCCTCATAAAATAGGTAAGCTTCAGGGGATAATTTTAGCGGCGAATATTCGTAATATGGTGAAATTTTCATTTTAGGAAAATTTGAAAAGGTGAATTATTCGGAGTGGGTCGGTGTCCTGTTCGCCTAAAATATATAGTATATTTTTTTGGGGGTCGGCTTCACCTTCATTTGAAAACATCTCCTATAAAAACCTAGGTGATTCGCTGGGTAGTATACCTCAAGTAGCTTACCAAATTACCAATACTGTGAAATTTGAACTCGCATACCCTTGAGCACCAGAGATTCATATTACTGTTATCCTGTGATTGTTGACGCATGACAAATGTAGTGTTGACACGCGACAAGGGCAATATTGACGCGTGACAAGCAGAGCTATCTTGTGCTGACGCGCGATAAAGAGTCGCATCGACGCATGACAAGAGGCATCTTGCGCGGCAAGAGTTGTATTGACGCGTGGCAAGAGCTATCTTGACCCGCGGCAGAGGAAGGGTTGGCGCGATAGAGGAAGTGTTGACACGCGATGGGCGGTGTTGACGCGCGACCTCGGAGCAGATTCACGTGCGGCGACAAGAACTCGAAGGCTGGACAAAGTCGCTTCTTGGTTCTTTTCTTTGACGCAGAGACTCTTTTTAGAATAATGGAGGTGCCACTCAAAGAATACGAATAACCTAAAAGTAAGTAAGAAATCTTAGAAATCACTCTTCAAGTATTTTGGAAACTCTGCGGATACGATATTGTAAATACCAATCATATAGATGCCACCAAAAGAATCGAATGCGATCGATGTGTGGAAGGTATTATTGAGGTGGACATGCATTCCCGCACTTGCAAAGTATCACATCAAACAAATGAAACACTGCGATAATATGCCGAGATCTTGAAGATATTGTTCTGTTGGGGTGCAACCGTAAGTGCAGCTAGATATCACGAGATCAAACACTCAAAGAAAATGGAAGGCAATCAATATCAAACTCTGGTCCAAGAAAGAGGAAACCAGGGTTGCGATATTGCTCAAAATTCTACTCAAAAAAGTAAAGCATTGAACACGAACAAGAATATGTGCACCATTGGCGGGACATACAAGTTTGATTGGCAGCTAAATTTCCATTTATTGAACCTGTACAATCATCTAATTATGAAGAAATCCCATGTGAATGTACATGTACAATATGTACGTGGAAATTGGGAAAGAAACAAAAATGCAACTAAAAAGTGGACACTATAGAAAAACATTGTGGAAAACAATATTTAAGCGTAGCAGGGCGGATGGCGAGAAAATCAAAACATATAGGTGGAAAATCGAAAAGGAGTGCATGCATGTCGATACGCATGGAATATGAGGCGAGTAGGAAAAACACGGACATCTCATTTGGAAAAGGGAGGAGCGATCACATCGCATATTGGTAAGATGAAAGAAACAAATCTACATGCAAAATTCATACAATTCTCTACTCTTTTCAAATACTTAAAAAGGAAGGGCGATGTCGGATTTCCTCGATTTCAAAGTTTTTATCAATTTAATGGAATCTTGAATGTACCTCGGTCTCATTGGTTGCGAGTAGTGGATGGGAAATGGAAAAATGCCTCTCGATGATAGAGAAGGAAGATTTGAAAGAGAATGTAAAAAAAGTAAACTTTATCTCTCTTTCAATTGATGAAGTGACAATGATCGACAACACCGCATGGGTATGTATCCACATATATACTTTAGAAAATCATATCAGGACTCCTCATCATTTGGTGTTATGAAAATGGTTGAAAAGCTAATCTTCGAAAACCTATATAAAATAGTTGTTTCTCATTTGAAAGATGTTGCTTGGTATGACTGATTATGAAATTGCTACGAAGTTGGTATGCGTTGGAGTAGATGGTGCATCCGTCATGCGGGTCACGGAGCAGGGGCTGTGTGTTAGATTACAAACAACAAGTGGCCCCATATATGCTTTACAATTCACTTTGTATGGCTCACGAGAATGAATTTAGCGTATAAAATGGTAAGCAACCACGAAAATGTTGCTAAATTAGAAGACCTCGTAAGAGAACTTCATGCCTATATGTCAAGCAGCCCAAAGCGTTTCTCGAGTTCCAAAAATTTGCATTGGAATTACAGACGGCAAAAACTTTCACGAAGGATGTGGAGACTAGATGGATCTCTTTGTATGAACCATTTGCGAGTTCATGAGGAGTATCCTTCATTGGTTGGTTTCATGCACAAATACCATCATGAAGTTGATAGAGGCGAGGACCCGTTGTTCGCTTAACCGATTTGGAGACATTGCTTACATTGGTTGGTATTCTTCCAATGTTAAAGGAGATCAATACATTTGCGATGAAGCATGCACATGTGCGATTAATCTATATTGTGGATTTTATACGGATGAGGAAAATGGTATGTCAAAGTTTGGGAAATTAGAGTTTCCATGGTAAATTAGTAATATACCATGAGGTAAATAAATGGGTAGTTTGTTATTTGTTTGTACGGTTTGGAGTGATTTGTGGGAGGATAAGGATAGGGATTAGATCCCATATATTGTGGATCAATATCTGTATAAATATCTCTCTCTAAAATAATAAAAGTGTGTTGTTTTGATTGACTAAACTCCCTGATTTGGTATCAGAGCAGGCACCGTGAGGGACCTCTCTGTAATTCTGGCCTTGTTCCCTACAGGATCCTTTGAGTGTAGACCATGTCAATTGGTCCTATCATTTGAGAGGCTATTATTTGCCAATAATTTTACAGTGCAGACCACTGTGAATATTATTGACATTTTTTTATTTTATTGGAGATATTTTCTCAGTACTAGTAGCTGGAGATACCAGATTTACATTTTGTGTAAACATTTGCATAGGTGTATATATTTGTTTGGCCTCTTGGCACTTTTCCACGTCCCCATTGTAGCTTCGACCTACCATCCTGTCCACATCTCCACGGATTCAGCTGAACATTATATATTGTAATCTTTCTACCGCTGATGACCATACAGTTTTGCAGAGGTACCAACTTATATGTGCAATTACATTCTACCAGATTTTTAGCGTCAGAAGAGTCTCTGATCAAACTCGGTTTGGAAAGCTGCCTGAGCTTGATATACATCTATATTCATTGCGTTGATTTATTGGATCGATGACTGTATTTATTGGATCGATGAAGGTATTTATATTGGATCGATGACTGTATTGGATCGATGACTGTATTTATTGGATCCATATTCAATGATAGCTTTGAACTGCTTAGCATAGTGTTTTCTCAGATTCAAATTACTTCTCACATGTGACTCCAGCTTTGAGGAGGTCGATTGATATAGCAGTTTTTTTTCTGTGTTAGCTGCGTACATACATTTGTATTAATTGTACCGGATCCTTTTCTTTTCCAATTGATCTGCACATTTGGTTTAAGGAATACATCGGTCATTCCTATGGTTGGTCGAATATCAAGCTCCTGCTACGGCATTATTTACATCACATCATGAGATCCGCGCCCCACAACTTCCTTTTTTGATATTTGAATATATATATTCTGCAGATTGGATTTGGCGAGCTTGTATTTGTCTTTTTTTGGCGAGTTCACTGCATGCATGGAGATCTGAGGTTCACCGTCCAAGATACTCATTCTTCACGTGTTCCTTTGAACAGATCTGACATCCACATATCAGATCTGCAGCGACCTGTTCCAGCTGTGCATGAAAGGGAGATCCAGAGGACAGATCTACTAGATTTGGACGTGTATCTTTCAAATTGATTCTCTGAGTTGTTAAAGATTACTTTATTATTTTTTTATTGGTGATTTGGTAATGGAAAAAATGAACCAGATAGAAAAATTCGATGGAAAGGATTTCCATACATGGCAAATCCAAATCCAACTGTTGCTGATTGAAAAGGATCTTTGGGACATTGTTGATGGAGGATCGGTTGCACCAACAGATGTAGACGCACTCCAAAAATGGAAAGTCAAAGATAAAAAAGCTTTGGCCATTATTGGCCTCGGATTATCCAAACCGTATCTACATCATGTAGATTTCAAAAAATCATCCAAAGAAATATGGGAAGCATTGAATCAATTATTTGGATCAAGAACTGACAATGCAGAGATAAATATGAAGCAGAAATTATATGGGTTGAAAATGGAAGAAGGAGGAGATATTGTATCTCATATCAGCAAGTTCCACTCTCTAATGGCCCAACTGGATGGCATTAATGAAAAGGTGAAACCCAATGATGCAAAGGCCATATTACTAAATAGCATGCCTAAAAGTATGTCCAATATGGTGTTTACTTTAAGTAAACTAAATCCAAGCTTGGAGAGCATAATAGCAACGCTACTCGATACGGAAAGCAAGGATGATGAAGAAGAAGAAGCAGCATTAGCTAGTCAATCAAGTAATTCCTATAAAAATCAAAACATATCAAAAACTGTATATGTTTTTATCGTAGGAAGCCAGGACATGTTATTCTCAACTGCATGAAAAGAGCAAAAGATCTACTTGATGGAAAACTATCGACAAGGCCATGGCTCTTCAAGAAGATGATCTTTGAAGAATAAGACACAAATGCTAATACTGAAGGTTTTTCAAGCGATGAGGATTATCTTTTTTGAGTTGTTTGTGTTTTGTATCTACCCATGTCAACTCTAAGGGAGGGAATGTTGGGAAATTAGAGTTTCCATGGTAAATTAGTAATATACCATGAGGTAAATAAATGGGTAGTTTGTTATTTGTTTGTACGGTTTGGAGTGATTTGTGGGAGGATAAGGATAGGGATTAGATCCCATATATTGTGGATCAATATCTGTATAAATATCTCTCTCTAAAATAATAAAAGTGTGTTGTTTTGATTGACTAAACTCCCTGATTGATATATTGTATTGTTCCCGAGGATAGTTTTGATGCACCTATTTTTTAAAATTGGAGAGATTTATTAGATCTTAAAAATCCTAACACCTTTTTGAGATTTAATATCCACGATCACCTATGCATCTTTGTTAATGGGAGGGAAATACCAATGCACATTTTGTAAAGACGTCAAGATATTACGGATCGAACGAGAAGATGTTCATGTGACACGTAATTTGTTTGAGTCTGTGATAGTTGAAACAAGAATAAAGCTAAAAAAATTCGAAACCTTGTCATCGAAATTAGGGAATGTTTACGTAAAGATAAAATTCTCGGAAGCCATGGGTGTGATGAATCCAAATTTTTGGAATACGAGAAGGTGGTCATGCGAGACTTTGTCAAGAACCATTTCCATAAATCAATGGGTACAATAATGGAACAATTTACAAAGACGTCGAGCTCAAGGGTATGGAAATCAAAGGTATCTTGAATGGCGATTTATTAAAGTTTGATCAACAAATTTTAACAACAATGAGGAACCAATATAAGAATTTAGATCAACCTTCGAAAGTGGTGATATTACAAGGTGTGGTGAGGAATCTATCAAAGTTCTATCTTACAAGAAGATATCAGTGAATATTTCAGACTATATGAGTTATGCCAGACAATGATTTTGGGGTCTGTGGAGGATGAAAGGGTTTTCGAGTGCATTGTCATTTATAAAATCAAAGCGAAAACAAAGTTGGATAAAAATCTGAAATTTGCATGAGGTGTTACGTTTCTCGATACTCCCTCGAAACCTTTCCGTTTGACAGAGCAATTGCACACTGGAATTCCCTTTACGAAAGAAGAGGTGTAAATAATACAGCTACAAGTACAAATATTCCCAACCTTGAGAGTGTAATTGGCTCTTCGTCACATTCTACAGAAGACAACATCGACTTTGATGAAGCTATTGATAATGGATTGTTTCAACTTTAAGTAGGTATCTTCTTTATCTATCTTTTATCTTTATCATTAAAGATGTTACAGGTCTATATACTAAAAATGTCAGGCAATTCACCCATCTATCTACTAATCCATTTCTCGTGTTGGATTTTTTTAAAACACAGATCTAGCTCATTACCAGTGGCAGTGATGATTTCAACTTTAAGCAGGTATCTTTTTCCCCTTAATTTGATTGTTTGTTACTATTCATTTTTTTGATAGAGAAATTGCTCATTTGGAATTCCCTTTGTGAAAAAGAGGTGTAAATAATATACAGCTACAAGTACAAATATTCCCAACCTTGAGAGTTTAATTGGCTCTTCGTCACATTACTACGTAAAGACAACATCGACTTTGATGAAGCTATTGATAATGGATTGTTTCAACTTTAAGTAGGTATCTTCTTTATCTATCTTTTATCTTTATCATTAAAGATGTTACAGGTCTATATACTAAAAATGTCAGGCAATTCACCCATCTATCTACTAATCCATTTCTCGTGTTGGATTTTTTTAAAACAAAGATCTATCTCATTACCAGTGGCAGTGATGATTTCAACTTTAAGCAGGTATCTTTTTCCCCTTAATCTTATTGTTTGTTACTATTCATTTTTTCAGCTCTGGTTATAATTAAAGATGTTATAGGTGTATGTATTTACATTTAGTTAAATACAAAAATTTTATTTTTTGAAAACGTGGGTTGACATCCGTCCGAGGAAGCTGTTACTTCTCGGGATGTGATGTCGGCAACTCACCCATCTATCTACTAATCAATTTTTTTGTTGAATTTTTTAAGACAAAGATCTAGCACATTACCGGTGATGATTTCAATTTTAAATAGGTATCTTCTTCAACATAATCTTATTGTTTGTTACCTTACATTTTTTCAGCTCTTGTTATCATTAAAGACGTTACAAGTCTAATTCTTTATATTTACATTTATTTAAAGATATTGTTGGTCTATATATTTAAAGATGTTGCTGGCACTTCTCAGGACTGACAATGTCAGGCAACTCACCCCTCCATCTACAATGTCATGTGAAACAAAGATCTAGCATGTTACCCTTGATGATTTCACAACAATCTAATACGCAAGAGGTAAGATAAACCCTAGCATATTTGCAATTATGTTTAATTTCTTACCAGTGATGATTCTTTCTTGATTTCTTAGAATTATATTTAATTTATTTTTGAATACAAGTCCACATAAAATTCACATAAAATTCGGGATAAACAATTCAAGGCATAGAAATGGGGGAGCTTCAAGAAAATTGTCTTCAAACATACACTTGAACATTGTATCTTCTAAAGAAAGGAAAACAAAACAAGGTGGTAGCGGGAATTTTATACTTTGATACTCATTGCAAGGGTCAACCAAGTAAATTGTTACTGTTTAAGATGATTGGTGTGAACTTTATGTTGAAATGTAAATTGTTTTTCAATATTTGAGACACTTGATTTTGTAGATTGTACTTCAAGAAGATCATGATTAATCAATTCAAGGCATAGAAATGTGGGAGTTTCAAGAAAATTATCTTGAAACATACACTTGAACATTGTATCTTCACAAGGAAAACAAAACATGGTGGTAGCGAGAATCTACTAAAGGATATGTAAACAACCTTATTGAGCTATGATCATATGCACCACCTTAAAAATTTGAAAAAAAGAGACATATTTTAATTCAACCACTCCAAGAAGCAGTCCCGAAGAGAATCTCAAGATGTGAATCCTATACAACATATTTTGATACTGATCCATTTTCCCCAAAACATTTTACAATATCTCAAGATGGGAATCCTATACAAATTTAACTTCTATGATTTATCTGGAGAAGGCACTGTATTTTTTCTTGGATGCTAAGCAGAAAGGTTGTTTAGTCTGCATTTCTAAGCGATCCAGTTTTATAAAAACTTGAATAAGTTTATAGACTCATTTCAAAATCTGATTAAATTTGGCATGGTTAACCATGGCAATTCACCCATCTATCTACTAATCCATTTCTCGTGTTGGTTTTTTTTGAAACACAGATATAGCTCATTACTAGTGGCAGTGATGATTTCAACTTTAAGGAGGTATCTTTTTCCCCTTAATCTTATTGTTTGTTACTATTCATTTTTTTCGGCTCTGGTTATCATTAAAGATGTCTATGTATTTACATTTAGTTAAATACAATATTTTATTTTTTGAAAACGTGGGTTGACATCCGTCCGAGGAAGCTGTTACTTCTCGGGACTGACAATGTCAGGCAACTCACCCATCTATCTACTAATCCATTTTTGTGTTGAATTTTATTAAGACAAAGATCTAGCACATTACCGGTGATGATTTCAATTTTAAATAGGTATCTTCTTCAACATCATCTTATTGTTTGTTACTTTACATTTTTTCAGCTCTTGTTATCATTTATTTAAAGATATTGTTGGTCTATATATTTAAAGATGTTGCTGGGACTTCTCAGGACTGACAATGTCAGACAACTCACCCCTCTGTCTACAATGTCAGGTAAAACAAAGATCTAGCACGTTACCCTTGATGATTTCACAGCAATCTAATACGCAAGAGGTAAGCTAAACCCTATCATATTTTCAATTATGTTTAATTTCTTACCAGTGATGATTCTTTCTTGATTTCTTAGAATTATATTTAATTTATTATATATTAAACTATTAAACAATACATTATACTATTATAAATATAAGTCCTGACACTCTTCCTAAAATTCCCTGCTTTGTCATAGATCCATCACTTCTTCGGATTTCTCCATGAAGTTATTAAAACTCAATCTACACTAATCACAACTATTTAAAATCCTTTCTAGTAATAAAACTGACTCTACATAAACTATCCTGCAAATGTAGTGTGCCTTCTTCAAGGCTCTACATAAATACTTACACACACAGTTTACTATGATCTAGTTTGCAACCTTCAATATTTTCTTATACACTCAAAATTATTCCAACTTATAGCCTCCCAGTTCTAATCCACAATTATTCTTCACCCTTATCAAATATTAAAAAATGATCCAGTTCATCAACCTATGAACTTGATCTATACAGACTAATCTTCATGATAAAAACCTTATATGTTTTACATTAAACTTCAAAGTTCTATATCGAGCTTGACCTATCTTTTAATCACATGGATATTCCAACTTTGGTTAATCTAGCCTCCATAGCCTCCATAATCTACTCTACACAAAACAATATCCATGATAACAAAACCATATCTTTTAAACCATGGTCTTGATTATTTCCCAAGCTCTAATTCTTATGGCCTGGAATTTAACTATTTCATAATTGGCTAATCTAGCCTCTACATCAATGATTGTTTCCAGCAAAACGTTATTTTGTGACAAATGGTCTTGACTATTTTTGATGTCAAACAACCTCTCTAGTGAAAGATTATGCACTAATATAGAGGTGAATCTCTTTAAAATAGAATTTTCCGACACCATAAGTCTATTAAGGAGAAATCCTAAATAGTAAAGATCTGTTTCAAATCTTAGTTGCTATTTTTTCCCCAAAGACATAATTTTCAAGATAATTAAAGTCCCACAAGATATTTAGGCACTAAATTTTACATTATACATTAAATTGATCATCGTCTTTCATCATCATCATCTACGTCCATCACATCACTATTCATGACAATGCAAGTAAACAAGAAACATACATATAATTCATGATAATCACCATCTAATCACCATATAATTAAATTCAAATAGCATAGTACATACTCAATAGTAGAAGTTTTCAAATTCAATATTTAAAGTTTAGTCAATAATAAAAGTTTCTAATTTTCAAAACCCTCTTTTTCTTTAGAAAATTCTACTCTGCTCTCTTCCCCAACGGCTTCTTCCACTCTGGCTGCACCTCTTTCCCCAACACCAGAAATAACCCCTGAACTTATAAGATCTTCTGCAGCACTGTCCAGATTTTTTATAATTCTTTCTTCTTGATTTGTTGCATCTCCATGCGACAGCAAATTTGGATCAGCAGCTGCTTTGGCTTTGAACAAGATGTCAGGGTCGAGACCATGCTCTTTAATTATCCGCTTTAGTGTATTTTTTGTTTGTTAACCAAAACAATATTTTGCTTCAAATTTTTCTTCTGCGGATAAATGTTCTTTTCTTGTTTCCAAGTGAACTGCAAAACCTTTGCGACTCTTCAAATTTTCATATTTCAACCGCACAAAAAGAGTAACGTCAATTCAAAATATTAATGTAAATTCAAAATTTCAAATTAACAAAAATGATTGTTTGAATGTAACAGTACTTACAACCGCTCTATCTCTTTCAACATTTGCGATTGATACCAAATCCTTGTCCTTTGACCATTTGTTAAAATATGCAGGCCTTGCACTAATATTTTCCAATTTGTTTAGTGCCTTATCTAAAATGCCATCTTTATAGTTGTTGTTAAACGTGATGGTCCCACATCTTACTTGGGTAAGTAAGGAATCCATCTTGCGAGTTGATTACTCGGATGCAGCGTATAAACTATCCCCGTTGCCCGATAATTTTCATAACGACTAATAATCTCATTGATAAGAACTTTATCCCTTCTCTCCCATTCTATAAGTGTGTTGGATTTGAGGAATAATAAACTCACCGACATGGGATTGACAATCATTACCAATTAAGTTCTCCAAAGGAAAAGGTGGAAACTCTTCACTATCTCGAATACGATGCGGACGATCTTCTTTGGAGAAGTGTGGGGGCTTTCACCAAGATCAACTACTCCTTGTTTACGTCTTTGGGTGGGCTGATCCTGTTTTTGAAAAAATAAATCAAGATTTAGATAAGTAAATTTAAATCAAAATGTAATTAAAATTGTAAAGCATATTAAAATTGAAATTTGAAGTATACTGCTTTGGCCTTGAATCATCTCGCGGGTATCGAAGAAACCGGTTGGGTCATTCTGCTATCAATGCCCAAATAATCTTCATCTAAATTTATATTGTTCAAAATATATGCCATTTTGTCTTTGGGCAAGCCACCAAGTGAGAGAGTTGGAATTCAAACGAGGAGTCAAGGTTTAGTGTCCCACTTAGGGGCCGGAGCAAAACTCATGCGTTTACCAATGTTATTTTTCATGTTCCTCTAGTTGGAATTTTAAAATTAATGGTTGAGTGGGTGTCGGTGCCGTGGTTTGATCATGACTGACATGTGCTGAAAAGTACAAGAAAAAAATGAAAATATTAAAACAATTCATAAAGTTGTATAGAAAAGTTGTACCTTGTTGTCGAGGGTTGTTTTTTCGGTGCTACGGGTGGCCTTGTAGGAGTTGTATCAAATGGGTCATTCGAAGATATCAATGCATGCGACTGTATGGAGTGAGTTGGGGAAGAAGGTTCCATAGTCCCTGCAATTCATCAATATTAAATGTTGTCAATTCATTTGGTTAAAATTTAAATTGAAAAATAAATCTGCAACTTTGGAATTTGTAAATAATATATGAGAATGTATTACTTCTCTGGCATTTAACAAGTTCAAACTGTTGAGGGTTTGGAGAGGAGTGAGCTTCCATTTCAGATTGGGAGTCCCCCAAAGCCTCCGCATGTAGTTGGCCTCTTCCTCTCGACATCTTTTTTTTTTTGGGAATGGCTTCAAGATATCTTCTCTGCAAAACATTAAAATTTAAGTTTTAATAACTGTGCACTGTAATGAAGAAAATTGTAATACAATTACAAACTAAATAGTTTATACCTGTTGTTCTGCAAATGGAATTGAGAATTTCTTCAAAGCCTCATCAGAGCAAGTAGGAATTTCTTTAGCTTTTAAATTTAAAAGTGCCTCATAGTAGAAGCCGAGGAGATAGTTTGTTGAATAAATGAAAGGTTTATCTGAGATTTTTGAATTTGATATGTCAGTTCTTATTTTTTTGGATAGAAATGTGCACCAATCGAATTTTCGTTTTGAGATAGTGGCACAAATGTATGCAATGGCCCAATTTGGTATATCTGTTTGGCGACCCTGCAAAACAATTCTGGCTTGAAAAATGAAATAAGTGCAGCAAGAAAGTGGTGTGCAATTGATTGTGTATCTACACCACGCCTGGATTTATTGACATGGGCTGCAAATGTGAAACAGTGAAAATTACTATAAATTTATAACAGAAAATTGTATCAGAATAAAAAATAGATTAAAAAATATGAATTAAAATGAATTATACTTACAATCAACATGGAAACCGTACGTTGATTCGAGAAATTTCTTGTCATCTTCCATGAGTGTTGCCTTGGTTGTCACAGTTGGTAAATTTCTGATAGGAAGGCCCGTAAACCGATGTATGTCATTTGCTTCAATAGTGAATTGGAACATTTGGCCATCGTTCAGAGTAACATAAAATATACCATCCTCTCAGAATTGTAGGATGACAGAAGGTAATTCAAAAGATCCGGATCTGTTTCGAAATGGGGCATATTAACGAGCCCTATAAATTCACACTCTTCCATTATAGCTTGATATTCTGAAGACATCTTTAAAGCCGTATGGATGTGAGGGCATAAGGGATTCCTGTAGGTTATCTTGAAATCGATTGAGTTGGATTCTCTTCATTTTCTTGCTGAACTTGCAATTGGGAAGCATGTGAAGTCGACATTATAGCTGTAATTGCGTCTTTGTCAAAAGATTTAGACTGTAAAAATTCAAGAACAGAAAACGAAAATGAGAAAATGAGCGGCACAAGGGTATTTATAACCTAAATAGAAGGCCACTTGTCCCCTATTGACGTGCATCATTTGCTTCTAATGACGCGCGTCAATAGAAGGCAGTGTCGCGCATCAATAGAAGGCTACCGTGTACGCGCGCAAATGTGTTTACAAAGTGTCACGTCAATAAAGACGGTGTCGCCGCGTCATTTGATTACGATGTCGCGCATCAATAAAGAATTCTTGTCGCCGAGCGTCATTTGTTTGATTGGATCGCGTGTCATAGAGGACAATGTCACGCGTCATTTGGTGACTGCACCACGCGTAGAAAACGAGTAAGTGTCGCATCAATAGGAGCAAGTGACGCGTGTGGTAGTAGCAAGTGACGCGCGTCAGTAGGAGCAAATGACGCGTGTCATTACGATCTAGTGTCGCCCGTGTCGTACACATTACGAGCTATTGTCGCGCCAGTGACGTGTGTCATTACGGACTAGTGTTGTCGCACGTCACTGATGGAGCCTTGAAAAACTAGGCGAAAATTTTGTTTTTGAATACTGTCAAATTCACCTTTCGCCGAAACTGGTTACGGGGATATTCGCCAGGTATTTTCCACCTTCAATTTTATAGGGGTGTCTTAAAATGAACCCCGGTAAGCTTAGTGGGTGAGTTTAAGAGGTATGTGGCAAGTAGAAATTGTTCCACGAGCCTCCAAAAGTGGGATCAAATCCCAAATCCGAGATTTGAAAGATGGTGTTGACTACACAAGTCCAAATAAAAAAATCTATCTAAAATCATGAATAACTAAGTACTATCTACTACATTCAAAGTGACACTTTTCTCACATATCCTAATAATCATTATTCACATGGATAATTAGTCTAAACAAGGGTTACAATAACAAGCACAATAAAATGAGGAAACATTGCAAATTACAAAACTCACATACACAACTAAATAAAATAAAATAAAATAAAAAATTAAAAAATTGAAACCCATCATAACATATGAGGTTGTTCCCCCATTGAGACCTCTAACAAACAAAACAAGCTAAATGATGGTGCACACACACAGCTCTCAAGGTGACCCATGTTGTAAACACTTACTATTCTTCCATATTTAGTAATCTAGTCCCTTCTTGTTTATTGGGATTTTATTTTCTACAAAAAACAAAGACAATACCACCTTTGGCATTAAGGCCACATCGGTACATCAAGGAATCAAAACACACATGTCATCCATCATATAATCTAGCTACGTTGCTATCATGGTTAAACAATTATACTCTAACCAATATTTTACAATTATCAATAATCACAATTCACATTTTACAAAACCATGTAATTCACATACTTACTGCAATTTATACCTACTTAGATGCATTCGACAACATACTATTGATCACTAATATCATCACATGATTATTACACCATAACATTAATGTACACTTAACGAGGTTAGTCCAAAACGTCTAACACAATCTCCATCTCAAGTGTATTATATGTAATCATATAACAAAATATCACTAATCATCATCATATATAGAAATATCTATCAAATTCCACTAGGAATCCATACAATCCATAATATGAGACAAAACACAATAATAATCACAATGTCCATGCAGTCTAACAACATGTTATCCAAAATATCATAACAATGTCCATGTCTCTAAGAAGATAATAAACATGATCATAGTAGAAACATTTGTCGAAGAGAGTGGGAAGTACATCCTCCTCCCATTAGACCCGACTTCCTCCTCGAAGTCGCTTGAAAGATGTAGGGAAAAATTCATATGAAACTATGACACCTTCCTCTGGGTTTCTTTACTTCAAAGAAAAATTATGTCCCGTGGAACCCATGTTTGGTATAAAACTATTGTAAAAGGATAGGGATACTATTAGCCACACATGGGTGTAACACACCATACAAAGGGAGGATAAGACTTCTACTTGGGTTGAATTACACTTGAAGGTTAGTTATTTAAGAAAAAATAAACTACTAATCATGACCTTATTTTTTGCACGAGATACCACACCTTTTATAGATCCAACAAATTCAAGGGCACAAAAACAAGGATTAACAAAAAGGAATGCACATAATTTTTAACAAAAGAGTTTATATGGATGTAGACTATTCATTAAAAGTAATTTGTATAATTCGGAGGAACTTGCTTAAATTTCAAGGTAACTCTAAGCATGATATTGGCTAGAACGTTTCCATAACTTGAATTTGTACCCAAATATCAGAACACACAACCACTACTCCTTCTTTAGAATACCTAATAAATTGGATAAAATTTCCATTTTTGTGATAGACAATCATTTACCATACTATCATGTCAACATAAGAGATACCATTTTCTCTATATAACAAAATGAAATTTATTAATTTTAAACCCGCCCTAGCTCAAAAGAATCTTAAAATGAACACAAGCTTAATATTATAACACAAAAGTAAACTTAAGCAAGTTATGAGAAATTAGGAATAGAGAGAGGTCCAACTAGCAATTTACTAAAGAAACATACCAAACATTCTTGTAGAAACATACAAAAAATAACCTTATCCTTCTCATCCCCACAGGACAAGGGGGAAAACATCATGTTTCCCCAAAAGGATGGAAGATTCCAAAATTCCTCCATATCATTAATATATGTTTCTAATATTTCCAATAAGCCTAGGTCACCAATTACATATCTTGAACACAAGGAGGTGCCTCTCTTAAAACTAGAGATATAGACTCACTCCTAAAAGATCACAAATTATATACCTGTCGAGCTAAGAGGTAAAAAATGTACGATGGTCTGAAGGCTACATCAAGAAGGATTACACACATTAATGCTTCATGAATTAAAACATGACAAGAACACATCACTATCAATAAGGTACTTCATTATTCATGGTAGGCATACTAACTACCGTAAAATATCATGATAGTTATACAATAATAAAATAATATATCTTATATTAAGGCTATATATATTTGATACATTTTTTATGATATTTAACATATTATTTGTAACACCTAAAATATTAGGACACAATTGATATTATATACTCATACAAGTAGGCCAGGGAAACTTTCAATTATCTCAACCATTCAGATTGTGTCCTCTATAAATTTTATGGCATGCTACTTGTGTTCACTTGTGTTCGGGTTGTTTATTTGTATAGTCTAATTATGTTCAATCCCATATAATTATCCATTCCATATTTCAAATTATAAAAACACAAGTGATAGTTAAATGCGTTAATCATATTTCTTATAAGTTTTGTAATTAATGCATTCCATACATTATGATATACTATATATTGTGTCATTCAGGATCATCACCAATGTAGGCATGATATCTCACCACTCTACATGGGTGGAAAATTTATTCATTTTACTTCTAGGGAGAATATGAGAGGATTATTTTCTATTTTTCACATATAGTTTTCATTTCTTCTATTAAACTACAAGGTTAGACTCTAGAGTAAGGAACCATCTTCCTAATTTCTCAAATTTACCTATTATGTTTTGAAAGTACAAGCCTCCCAATTAGAGTTCTAATATGCTAAGGTTTATCAAAACACCAATTACATTTTAATGAGTAGAAAGAACCAACTTATCACATTAACCATTTTATAGAAAACAAGAGGTCATTAACAAAAATGAAACATACCAAGTTGACAAGAAGTTTTTCATTATCATCAATAATTACCATCATCGACATGATCATCATCATCATCATTTTTCATTGTCATGATGATGATGACGATGTTGAAGATAATAATGAAAATTATTATGATGACAATGATGAATGCAAAAATTATGATGATGACAATGAATATGATGACATAAAATGATACCAAAAATAAATTCAATTAAAGAAGGTGGACATTTAGTGCATGCATGAATGACCTTGATGAGAAACTATCAACTTGGTGACATATTAATACTATACTATTATTATAATAACATTAAGAGAAATAGTCATCATAAACATAAGCCTTATCATCATATTTACCTTTATCTTAATCGTGGTCATAGTCATTTATATCCTCATCCATCTCGTCATAAATTTTTATCATCTTGGCATTATTATCGGTTCATGATAAGATTAGTCATTTTCATCATTGTCATGATGGATTTAATCATCTTGACCATTATCATCATCCTATTTAGGGTATATGAATTAGTGTTTTGCAATTTATAATGAAGCTATCTATTATTATTATTAGTATTGTCAAAAATATATATTAATATTAATACTAATATTGCAAATGTGTGTGTGTGTGTGTGTATTATATTATACTTATTAATATTAATATTGTTGTCATCATCACCATCATAATTTTCATCATCATCATCATCATCATAATTATTTTCATCGTCATCATCACAATATTCATCATCATCACGATCATCATATTTATCGTTTTCATCATTCTCATTCTCGATCATCATCATTTTTACGATCATGATTATCATCTTTGTCTCTATCATTCTTTTCATCGTCATCATTGGTGTCTTTGTCATCATCATCATGATCATCATTACTCACCATCATTGACACGATCATCGTCGTCATCATGATCATGACGATGATGACGATGTTAACAATAATGATGAAAATGATTATCTAAAAATGATTAAGGTTGTAATGATGATGATGCCAATGAGGATGATGATGATGACATCAATGGTATTGATGAAAACCACAACCACTATAAACATAATTATTATTATTTTCACATTAAGTATTAATAATTGAAAATTAAATAATAAATACTAACTACATGTGTGAAAGAATTTTTTTATTATATTAATATATTATATTATCATTTACTACATTATAGTTTATATTAAATTTATTATATTATAGTTTATTGTAATTAATATTGCATTATAATTTATAGTAAATTTAAGTGCACCAAGAAAAAAATACATATATAATTATAATTAAAAATACTTAATTTAATTTATATTATTATAATTTGGATCAAATTTATAATATTTATAACTTATTAAGTTATTAATTATAAATAATATATAATCTATAATAAATTTATTATATTATATAATTTATTAAATTATGATATCATATTAGAGATTGTTTAAATAGTAAATTTACTTTAACTAAGGCATTTAAATATGGTTCTTATTTATTGATTCACTTTTTGATGAATATATATTATATATTATTTTAGTTTTCAATAAAACAATGAATTAGTTTTGGTTTATTTGTTTATAAAACATAATATAAGGTATTTACCTTTGATAAAATACTTATCATAGGTGAATTAGTTTGCACATCATTACAATCTAATGTATTTATTTATTTTTTTGCATTTGTGTTATAGGTATCTACTTATTTACATATTTAATCATTAAATTAGGGTGCCTAAGAAAATATTTATTTAAATTTTTTTACATAAAATATATGCCATAGTAAAATGTTTTATTTTCCATGTGGTGTGTCCAATCATATCCGCATACATAGATATTTAAGAAAGTTTTATCTTTACGTCAAACATTGAGAAATATAATATTGCATATAATAGTTTCAAAAATAATTTTTGAGGATATTTTAAAAGGAAAGTATATTTATTTCTTAGATTTTTTAATAAACTATTTAATATTAAAAATAAAGTATTTTTTTACAATAAAAAAGAAAGCCAAATTTCCAATATCCTAAAAATATATTTATTCGATATATTTACTACCTCTGAATCATGTTTAGAAGTAAATTAATCTTTCATAAATTATTTTTCCAACATTTATTATTTTATTGATGAAAAGATCTTATATTATATTGAATGCAACAGGATATAAGATTCTCTCAACAAAAAATAAAGTGGTATGAGAGGATGCCCCAAATCCATAAACACTAAATGTTAAGGCTAGAAAAATATCAAAGATACAACTACATGGGGGTTCGAGGAGAACCAACAAAAAGATACTCAAGTTCAACAAAAGAGAAACATGAGATTCAAAGCACCCCTTCTTATAGGAAGAGTGGAAGATTAAGGCACGGCTATCCAGAGTGGGATCAGAATCAAAAGAATCGAGATACATGGATTTGTTTGACACCACCAACAATATGGATGATCTCAACACTCATATCATCTGGTTGATCTTTGACCTTTAGTTGGTCACTAACTTCTGGAGTTGAG
Organism: Taxus wallichiana var. yunnanensis; assembly: GCA_018340775.1. Taxonomy (NCBI): domain Eukaryota; kingdom Viridiplantae; phylum Streptophyta; class Pinopsida; order Cupressales; family Taxaceae; genus Taxus; species Taxus wallichiana. The sequence goes on from CM031241.1 coordinate 400,292,553, forward strand.
AATGGTTTCCACCCTTTATGTTGTTGAAAAACTACTTTGTACTTCTTCTATTTATTCTTTTTGGGCGATTAAGTGAAGCGAAGCAAACTAAAGGTGCACATTGTTATGATATAACTAGCATCTAAAGGAAATTTTCTCATAGTCAAAAATTTGAGTCCACTTGAACCCATGATGAATTAACTCCGATTTGTATGGAAAACCATTGTTGAAATCCACCTCAATGCATACACAAACATAAGCAAACAACCCTTTCTTAGACCGCTCATCATCTAACTTAATGAAGCAATCAAGAGAATCACCTATATTAGTACAAACCACGGGGTGTCAAAAGGGGAGATGAATATTGGGTTGATGAACCCAAACTAAAATTTTAGAGACCACCATAATAGATGGATCAAAACCAAGAAACCATGGTGTAATAAAGAGGCCAGCCCTACCCTAAAACCAGGGACCTTCATCAAAAACCCATTGATAATTTGTAAGAGAGGATAACTAATCAATAAACAAACCCTTTACACATAGATGTATCTCACGAACACTACACTAAGTAGAATAAATCAATTAATGCAACTCTTCACCGTGAGGAAAAATCCATTAAATCTATAGCTAATGGTAGAATCTTTAAGGGAACAATTTAAATTTGCTACCTCTCCGAGAGTGAAATGGCCGTAACAATATGAGTGTCTCGCTTCTTTTCCTACAATGTATGGTGAATCGGGAGCTTCCTAAAAAAAGGTGTTTTTACATTCTTGTTGTAGTAGCAAAAAAATTATTTGGAGGATCCATTATAGAGTAAGGAGTAGAGGAAATGGCAAGAGCCGTGAGGCCGAAAACTTGAAACCCTAGCCATTTTCTATGTTTATTATATTTATTATAATGTCTCGAAGATTTGAATCTTTAATTTTTTTATAATGCCACAATTTCCCTATATTACCCATTCTTCTATATCATTAGACATAAATATTAGTAGTAATAAATTCCATGTAGAAAGGGCATTTAAATACATGTATATTAATTTTCTTCTAGGAATAGGTGTTAATGATAGGATATATTCTTTTTATGGATTCCAATTGTGATGTACAACTATGATCTTATGTTCTTTATAATGTTTCATTTTATGACTTGAGGATGAATTAAGGTTTTCATCGCCCTAGGCAATACTTGGAGTGTATGCCCTCCCACCCTCCTGCTACCTAACCTGAATTTTTTTTTTCTTATGGATGTGGCCAAAACTAGTTCTAATAGTTATAAGATCTGGAATGTGCGAAGAAATTATAGTCGATTATAAAATTTTAAACAATTACAAGGCAGTCGTAACTAAAATAATAATTAATATTTTAAGTCCAATTCCAAAATGATGTTATGATTCAATTCTTTCTCTTCTAAACTCAAATTTTATTTAAATAATACTCATTTAGCTTTTCATTATTTAACTCCATTAATCCTTTTTAAATTAATTTATTTAAGGTCCATAATCAATTTTATATTAAATAATACAAGGATAGTAATCTTTCATTTTTAAATGCATGTAATTTATAATAAGTTATTATTCTAAAAGGGCATGATACACAACTTAGTGTAGTCCCTTAGGCCCCCAATTAACATTACACACACATCTTTTATTTAATTCATTCCCACCTAAATACCCCATCACTTAAGTGATGTAGGGTTTATCCTACACCATTGGATCTAATCTATCTAAGCCACTAGATTTAGGTTATACTAACGAAACCCTAGATATCCTTATGGGTTCTCTTATATTCATTTTCTAAATCTAATCTCTCATTTTCTCTTGCTTTGTTTTACAGGTTAAGGGAGGAGGAGAAGAAGATGAAGCCATGAGGCCATTAGAAAGGATAGAAGCTCACCTTGTCAATTCTTAGTGTTTAGGGAAAGCATCTACCCATTTCCTTTGTGGGTTTTACTCTTCTCCTTATTTATTTATTTATACACACTATTTTTCTTGTAGGTTAGAGGTATATGCAATGAGTATATACCCATTTGGTTAAAACAAAAACCTACTCATTTATTTTTAGAAAATACATATATTTATATATAAACACACATATATTTATATATATTTGTGTGTATGTATATATTCTATTTATTTAGACACACACACACAAATAAACACCACACACACATATATGTATATATATATATGTGTGTGTGATACACACATATAGGAGACCACACAGAGGTAAAAGCT